>OY740784.1:116615326-116902911 GCA_963514005.1 Raja brachyura
GGACACGAGGTCACAGCCTCAGAATTAAAGGACATTCCTTTAGGAAGGAGATGAGGAGGAATTTCTTTCGTCAGAGGGTGGTGAATCTGTGGAATTCTTTGCGCAGCTTTTCGGTTCGTTGTTTTTTAGGCGTCCCGCCCTTTCGGTTAGTTTGCATTTAGGCGTCCCGCCCTTTCGGTTAGTTGGCATTTCGTCTTCGGGCTCTTTGGGTTTATTGGCGTTTCGGCCTCGTTTCCGTTCGGTTCTTTGGCTTCGACTTCTTTGCTTCGGCCTCTCGTCCGTCGGCGCCGCATCCGCACGCGATCTGTACGCTGTGAACGGCTCGATTGTAATCATGGAAAATGTCTTTCCGCTGACTTGATAGCGCGCAACAAAAGCTTTTCACTGTACCTCGGTACGCGTGACAATAAACGAAACTGAGCTGAACGGTGACCTGCGTTCGATCCTGACTGTGCCTGTACGGAGTTTGACGTTCTCCCTGTGACCTGCGTGGGTTCACCAGGAGCTCCGGTCTTCCTCCCACACTCCAAAGGCGCACAATTCTGCAGGTTAATTGGCTTCAGTAAAATTGTAAATTGTCCCTAGTGTGTGTAGGATCATGTGTTAAGGGCCTGTCCTACAAGCATGCAACTCTATGCGATTAGCGCGACCTAACGTGGTCGCTTGAGCCGTCCGGCGTCGCGGGGCCGGTCCCACTTCGATCGCCGGAGCCGTGCGGAATTGTGCGGAGTTCGTCCCGACATCGCGCGGGGCTCCGAAAAACTGACTATGTTCATAAATTCCGCGCGGCAACGGCTTGTCGGCTCGCAGTCGCCTCGACGCATTACACACCGTCTCGACGTCGTGCCTCCGTGACCCTCTCTGTAGGTGCCTCCGTGACCCTCTCTGTGTGTTGCTCCATGGCCCTCTGTGTGTGTGTGCCTCTGTGCCCCTCTCTGTGTGCCCCTCTCTGTCCTGGCGAACTTACCTTTAAGACTTCGCTCCAAGTTCGCCTCACTTTGCGCCGCGTTGTGCCACTCACCCGACCTCCGCGCGGCCCCCGTTGCCGGTTTGGTCGCGCTTGCCGCATGCAGGCGCATGCTGGTGGGAACGGCCCTGTACAGGGGATCACCCGACCTCCGTGCGGCCCCCGCTTCTAGTTTGATCGCGCTCATCGCATGGAGTCGGATGCTGGTAGGACAGGCCCTTTAGTGTGCGGGGTGATCGCTGGTCGGCGTGGACCCGTTGAGAAAAGGGACCTGTATTCAGCGCTGTAACTCATAGCCAAACTAAATTAAAAACCAAAGATAGGCCCAAAATGCTGGAGTAACTCAGCGGGATAGGCAACATCTCCCGAGAGAAGGAATGCGTGACGTTTCGGGCCGAGAAGAAGGATTGCGACCCTTAACGTCATCCATTCCTTCTATCAAGAGATGCTGCCTGTCTCGCTGAGTTACTCCAGCATTTTGGGTCTATCTTTTGTGTAAACCAGCATCTGCAGTTCCTTCCTAAACAGAAAATTAAAACTGGTGCACCTGCAGTGAATGATCTTGTCAGAGGTTCTGATGTAAGAATCATTGGTATAAGATTAATAGACTCGGTAATTCACAGTGAAGGATGAGTCATAAGGCCAGAGCAGAACGAATGATTCAGACGACCTCATAAACCCATAAAACTGAAATTAGTTATTAAACCATCTGATAACCACAAACTAGTTTGTCAGAATTGGTTCATAGTAAGGACAGACCCATTTGTTTGCAGCAGAAAGATTGCTGGAAGGCAAAGGTGTGTAGAGCAAACGTTATGGGTCATTAAAAAAATTGCGTGAGTGAAGGGGCTGTCCCACTTGGGCGACCTAATCCGCGAGTTCTGACGAGTTTAGCCTCGACTCATACTCGCAGCATGGTCGACACAAAGTCGTAGGAGGTCTTTGTAACACTCCTTCATGCTCGAGAGTAGTCCCCGTGTACTCGAGGCCTCAGCTAGGTCGTGGCGTATTTTTCAACATGTCGAAAAATGTCCGCGAGTAAAAAAAGGTCGCCATAGAAAAAATCGATAAAAATCGTTAGTAGGTCGACGTAGGTCGGCATGTTAGTCGTAGGGAATCGAGGGTAGTTGGAGGTAGTCGTAGATAGTCTTCAACATAGTCGAAGGGAGGTCGAAGGAGATCGAAGGGGGTCGTCTTCATTCTCCACTATTCGGTGTCCAATTTTCCCCGTTAGTCGTAGCTAGTCGAAACTGGTCTTCAACATAGTCGAAGGAGGTTGAAGGAGGTCTTCTACATAGTCGAAGGAGGCCTTCAACGTGACTTTTTTTTAAACGCTCCTAAACTCTTCTAAACTCGACAATTAGGTCGCCGCAGTGGGACAGCCCCTTAACTCGCCCGCATTTCCAGCGGATCTTCTAGGTCCTGAAGACCAAAGATCCGACAATGTCCGCGACAAGCCACGTCGACCGGCGTACGACCCAATTCCTCGCGACTTGGGACGTCCACCTATGACCACTCCTACCACAACCACGACGACACATACGACCAACCAGGCGACAACCGAAGTCAACCGTGACCATCTACGACAAGCTATGACCCTGTCGGCGACAACGGAAGACAATTCAGTCGCCGGTACTTGTCGCCGGTTGACATAGGTAGTCACCAATGGAAGTTGACAAGAAAAAAGTTCAGACACTTGAGACAACTCACGACAATACAGGCGTCACCCCGCATCCGTGTGGCGTAAGTGGTCAGGTCCTTAAAGCTTTTCACTGTACCTCGGTGCAAACCTAAACTTAAAAGATAATAAACCTAAACCTAAAAACAAAAAGTAAAAAAGAAACATTGCTGGGAAGGTCCAGAACCAGGGGTCACAGTTTACGAATAAGGGGTAGGTCATTTAGGACTGAGATGAGGATTTTTTTTTTCGACCCTGAGTTGTGAATCTGTGGACTTCTCTGGCACAGAGGCAGCGGAAGCCAATTCACTGGATGTTTTCAAGAGAAATTAGATTTAGCTCTTAGGGCGAACGGAATCAGGGGATATGGGGAAAAAGCAGGAGCAGGGTACTGATTGTGGATGACCAGTCATGATCATATTGAATAGCGGGTGCTGGCTCGAAGGGCTGAAACGTCTACTCCTGCACCTATTTTCTATGTTTCTCTGTGGATTGTCACCTTGTCGTGGTGGAGAAGCTTGTGTGGTCCTGAGATCCTGAGAGCGATGCCGTCTGGAGCGATGCTCCTGGTAGGGCCACCCATGGCGGTAAGGTCGAGGGGGAGGTCCCTGACAAAGAGCCAATCCAACCAAGACCTCAACGGTGGAACAGGCGGAGGACGATGGCTGACCTTCGTGGAGCGTCACAACGGCTGGGAAGGCGGATGAAGGCTGCAGCAGAAAAGGGTCTCCGGTCGTCTTGGACTCCATGCCACTGGATCCTGACCCAGATCTGTCAAGGACCGTGGGGTGGATGTCTGTGCACCAGTCTCCCCACGTTAAACAAAGTCACGCACAGGCGTCCACCAACCCTGGAGACATCCATGGTCAGCCACGACCGAGGGGGGGGGGGGGGGGGGGGGCTGAGAATATGTGCCTAAATAGATTTGCATGACTAAACATTGAACATGTTCAAATTTACTGAATGAAATTTTGTGCATTACAACTTAAACACAAAACCCTACTTGTTATTGATCTGTGTGTAGGAAGGAACTGCAGATGCTGGTTTTGAACGAAGATAGACACAAGAAGCTGGAGTAAGTCAGCGGGTCAGGCAAGTCTGAAGAAGGGTCTCCACCCAAAACGTCACCTGTTCCTTTTCTCCAGAGATGCTGCCTGACCCGCTGCGTTACCCCAAGCCTTCTGTGTCCGTCTTGTTATCGATTTACACAACCGCCTGAAGAAATGGTTTTAAACTCGTGAATATTGATCGCGAAAACATCCGACGGCTTTTTCAAACTTCTGAAATAAATGAATTGTCTCAACTTTGTTTGTGGCTGGTGTGCAATGTATCTTAAAAACCCGCCTGTCCTACTCCACCCCTCGGTGTATGGATTGGCTGGGAACTGTGCGCCCAGCAGACAATATACTTAAACTAAACCCCGAACTCTAATCCAAAAATGTGGAAAATGAATGCTAACGTTTTCATACTTTGCAGTTGGGGCTTAGCGTATGTAAACCATACAAGCGTCCACAGTTTTGGATAAGGTTTCCAATACACTTACTAGCCTTTTCCCTGACTGATTACTCACAATGGGATTCCACAGTCAGCCATGGATTATCCTCTGTTTGCCTACTTGTAATCTGCATTCCTCTGATAAGCATTTTAAAATAGCTGGGGAATTTTGTCTAAAACAGATTGAACATAAACAGCCCGATTTCAATGCCTCCTAAGTATTGTCTTAAAACATGTGGTGGAATTGAAAGTGTCTTTGCAGTTCGTTTGAAGCTATAGAGGGCACTGTTTGGTCTTAATTGAATCTTGGCCTGAGACAGGTTCTCTGGATGCTTTCAAGAGAGAGCTAGATAGGGCTCTTGTAAATAGCGGCGTCAGGGGAGATATGGGGAGAAGGCAGGAACGGGGTACTGGTTGGGGATGATCAGCCATGATCACATTGAATGGCGGCGCTGGCTCAAAGGGCCAAATGCCCTACCTCTGCACCTATTGTCTATTGTCTATTGTCTATTGAAACCATCAATTAATTTTAAAAATATAGGATGCTGGTTTAAACCGAAGATAGACGCAAAATGCTGGAGTAACTCAGCGGGACAGGCAGCATCTCTGGAGAGAATGTTGTTTCTAATGATTTTTTAAAAAGGTATATTGGACGGGAAGGGAATGGAGGGGTAAGGTCTGAGTGCAGGTAGATGGGACTAGGGGAAAATAAATGGTCGGCACGGACTGGAAGGGCCGAGAAGGCCTGTTTCCGTGCTGTAATTGTTATATGGTTATATGGTTATATGGTTAAAAACTGGCATTCTCAACCAAGAGATTCTTTTTAGCAACCTTTTCTCTGAGAACTTTTTCACCTGAGAAGGGGCGGCACGGTGGCTCAGCGGGTAGAGCTGCTGCCTTACAGCACCAGAGACCCGGGTTCAATCCCGACTACGGGTGCTGTCTGTAGGCCGTTTGGACAGAGTTCTCTCCCTGTGTCCTGCGTGGGTTTCTTCTGGGCGCTCCGGTTTCCTCCCACACTCCAGGTTTGCAGGTTAATTGGCTTCGGTAAAAATTATAAACTGTCCTCAGTGTGTGTAGGATAGTGCTAGTGTACAGGGCGATCGCTGGTCGGCGCGGACTCCGTGGGCCTAAGGCTGGATCTCTAAACTAAATTAAACTAAACTAAACTATATCACAAAGAGTATAAAAGAGGGAGAGGTATTTCAGAACGTACTTATTGTTCATAAGCATCTGAAAAACATAAACTTAGAACAGCACAGGAACAGGCCCTTCGGCCCACAATATCTGACACAATATAGTCTACCTTCGTTATTACGGACTGCTTTATAATGGATTTCAGTATCAACGAATGTTGCTTCCCCACAATAATTAAACACTTCTCTGTAAAATGAAGAGGGGTCCTGATAAGGTGAATGGTTATAGTCTTTTTCCCCATGGAAGGGGGGCATGAAACTAGAAGGCATAGATTTAGTGTTCTCGATAAGAACACATGATGCGGGTTACACTGCGAGAGGGCATAGACATTGACAAGCAATTGCTTTGATCTACATTTGTTCAATGGCACTCTGTTACACAATGTAACAAACAGCATCAAATCTGAGGAAAGACATTCTTGCCATAGAGGGGGTTCAGAGAAGGTTCACCAGACTGATTCCTGGGATGGCAGGACTTCCATATGAAGAAAGACTGGTTAGTACTCGCTTGTACTCGGCTTGTACTCGGCTTGTACTCGCTGGCACAATATAGTCTACCTTCGTTATTACGAACTGCTTTATAATGGATTTCAGTTTTAACGAATGTTGGCATTTAGAAGATTGAGGGGGGATCTTATAGAAACTTACAAAATTCTTAAGGGGTTACACAAGCTAGATGCAGGAAGATTGTTCCCGATGTTGGGGAAGTCCAGGACAAGGGGTCACAGTCTAAGGCTAAGGGGGAATTCTTTTAAGACCCGAGATGAGGAAAACATTCTTTACACAGAGAGTGGTGAGTCTCTGGAATTCTCTGCCACAGAAGGTCGTTGAGGCCAGTTCATTGGCTATATTCAAGAGGGAGTTGGATGCGGCTCTTGTGGCTAAAGGGATCAGGGGGTATGGAGAGAAGGCAGGAACGGGATACTGAGTTGGATGATCAGCCATGATCATATTGAATGGTGGTGCAGGCTCGAAGGGCCGAATGGCCTACTCCTGCACCTATTTTTCTATGTTTCTATGTTTCTATTTAATACTTTTGGCTTGCAATAACAAATATACTTTTTTAGCTGTTAAAAAGAAATTTGTATTTGAAAGCAATTCATTGTTTATATTGGTATTAACAATATAGACCATGACTATATTAATCATAGGATTCACAAACTCATCAGGAAGGCCGGCTCTATCCTGGGAGTGGAGTTGCAGTTGGATTCACGGGAGGTTGGTCTTGGATGGGAGGATGCTCCTCAAACTGCTGAGCATCCTGGACAATACAGCTCACTCCCTCCATGGAACTATTCCAGGACTGTTTGGAGTCTGTAGACTGGGCAATGTTCAGGGACTCGGCAACAGACCTGAACGGATACGCCACAGTTGTTACAGACTTCATAAAGAAATGTGTGGAGGACTGCATCCCTACAAAAACCTTCCGAGTATTTCCCAATCAGAAGCCGTGGATGAACTGTGAGATCCGCACTCTTCTGAAGACCAGACACCGGGCATTCATGTCTGATGATACAGAGGTCTACAAGAAGTCCAGATACGACCTTGGTAAGGCCATCAAAAAGGCCAAAAGGGACTTCTGCTCCAAGTTGGAAGATGAGACAGATGTTCGGCAGCTGTGGTGGGGACTGAATGCTATCACCTCCTACAAGGCGAAACCAGGAGGCAGCTCGAATGTCGGCAATACATCACTCCCTGACAAGCTCAATGCGTTTTACGCACGCTTTGATAGGGAGAACACCGATGTGCCTTCCCGAGCGCCCTTTCGCTGTGATAGTATTTCAGTCTCAGTCACAGAGGCCGACGTCAGGAAATCCTTCAGAGGGGTGAACCCTCGAAAAGCATCTGGTCCTGATGGTACACCTGGTCGTGTCCTAAAAACCTGTGCGGACCAACTGGCTGGAGTTTTTACGGACATTTTCAACCTGTCACTTCTGAGGTCTGAGGTTCCCACCTGCTTCAAAAGGGCATCAATAATACCGGTACCCAAGAAGAGCAAGGTGACGTGCCTCAATGACTATCGACATGTGGCACTAACGCCTGTGGTGATGAAGTGCTTTGAGAGGTTGATCATGGCGCAAATCAACTCCTACCTCGACAAAAACCTGGACCCACTGCAGTTTGCTTACCGTCACAACAGATGGATGCGATCTCACTGGCTCTTCACTCCGCTCTGGACCACTTAGACAACAAAAACCCATATGTCAGGCTGTTATTCATTAATTACAGCTCGGCATTTAATACAATCATCCCCTCCAAGCTGGTTACCAAGCTCTTAGATCTGTGTCTCTACGCATCCCTCTGCAATTGGATCCTTGACTACCTCATTCACAGACCACAGACTGTTCGTATTGGTGGAAATGGGTCAGCCGCGATAACATTCAGCACGGGAGCACGTCAAGGCTGCGTGCTCAGCCCCCTGCTGTACTTACTCTATACTCATGACTGCGTAGCCAGTCATAATGCGAACTCCATCATCAAGTTCGCTGATGACACCACTGTTGTGGGACGTATCACTGATGGGGACGAGTCAGAGTATAGATGAGAGATCGACCGACTGAGCAAATGGTGCCAGCACAATAACCTGGCCCTCAGCAAGAGGGAGCTGATCGTGGACTTTAGGAGGGCACATCATCCGAGGACGTACACACCATTGAGGATAAATGGGGATACTGTGGATAGGGTGAGCTGTTTTAAATACCTGGGAGTCCACATCTCTGAAGATATGACATGGACATCGCACGCTGCAGAACTCGTGAGTAAGGCAAGGCAGCGCCTTTACCACCTCAGGCAATTGAGGAAATTCAGAGTGTCTCCGAGAATCCTCCAGTGCTTCTACTCTGCGACTGTGGAAAGCATCTTGTCCGGAAACATTACAATCTGGTTTGGGAATTGCTCTGCCCAGGACAAGAAGGCTCTGCAGAGAGTAGTGTGTTCGGCCGAACGCACTATGGGGACTTCTCTCGCCCCTCTGCAGGAACTATACATCAGGAGGTGCAACTCCAGAGCCAATAAGATCATGGGGGACCCCTTCCACCTAACTCTACTAACTTACTGTACCACAATATTGCCCACAATATTTAATATAAAAAAGAACATGTGATTCTGTTTGTAGTTTGTTGGTTGTTTGTTTGTTTGTTGTTTTTTTGCACAAAGTCCGCAGGCACGGCCACTTTTCATTTCACTGGACATCCCGTATGTGTATGTGACGAATAAACTTGACTTGACTTGACTCAACACCAGCAAAACCAAGGAACTGACTGTGGACTTTGGAAGGGGTAGGATTGGGACCCACAGTCTCGTTTGTATCAACGGGTCGATGGTAGAAAGGGTCAAGAGCTTCACATTACTGGGCGTGCATATTTATTGAAGATCTCTCCTGGTCGGAGAACACTGATGCAATTATAAAGAAAGCACATCAGCGCCTCTACTTCCTGAGAAGATTACGGAGAGTTGGTCTGTCAAGGAAGACTTTCTCTAGGGTTACACAAAAAGCTGGAGAAACTCAGCGGGTGCAGCAGCATCTAAGGAGCGAAGGAGATAGGCGACGTTTCGGGTCGAGACCCTTCTTCAGACTGAAGACTTTCTCTAGATGTGCACAGTAGAGAGCTTGCTGACCGCTTGCATCGTGGCTTGGTTCGGCAACTTGAGTGCCCTGGAGAGGAAAAGACTACAAAAACGTAGTAAACACTGCCCAGTCCATCATCGGCTCTGACCTTCCTTCCATCGAGGGGATCTATCGCAGTCGCTGCCTCAAAAAGGCTGGCAGCATCATCAAGGACCCACACCACCCTGGCCACACACTCATCTCCCTGCTACCTTCAGGTAGAAGGTACAGGAGCCTGAAGACTGCAACATCCAGGTTCAGGAATAGCTGCTTCCCCACAGCCATCAGGCTATTAAACTCGGCTCGGACAAAACCCTGAACATTAATAGCCCATTATCTGTTTATTTGCACTTTATCAGTTTATTTATTCATGAGTGTATATATTTATATAATGGTATATGGACACACTGATCTGTTCTGTAGTCAATGCCTACTGTGTTCCGTTGTGCTGAAGCAAAGCAAGAATTTCATTGTCCTATCAGGGACACGTGACAATAAACTCACATGAACTCTCTTGAATCTTGAATCTTGAATGACCCACTGGTCAACCTGAGGAGCACCTTCAGCAACAGACTGGTCCCACCAAGATGCAGCACAGAACGCCACAGGAGATCCTTCTTCCCTGCGGCTATCACACTGGACAACTCCTCCCCCCTCCCCCTTCTGTCGTGAGGTAGACTGAGAATGAGACTGAAATTGACTCCCCCCCCCCCCCCCACCCCCTCCCCAATCTTAGCACATCTCCAATCCTTTCCACTCATCACTTTAGTTTCAGGTTTCATGCATTTTGTGTTTTATGATAGTTGGCAGATCAATTTCATACCTATGATAAATAACATTCTATTGTATCGTATCGTATCGTATCGTATTGTATCGTACTGGTGTTAAGGATTGGAGATTTGAAAGAGTGACTATTTAAAAGGTCATGAGGATATTAGGGGACTGGAGGGCTTTAGTTAGAAGGGGGGGGGGAGGGTCGCTGGTAGACGAGAACTTTTCTCCCTGGTGTATAGGGGGTTGAGGGGTGAGCTTAAAGAGGTACTTAAGAGAGGTGTCATTTGTAAAATATGTAATGTGTAATTTCTAATTTGAGGAAGGACATCCTTGTGATTGAGGCAGTGCAGCGTAGGTTCACGAGATTGATCCCTGGGATGGCGGGACTGTCATACGAGGAAAGATCGGAAAGATAGGCTTGTATTCACTGGAGTTTAGAAGGATGAGGGGGATCTTATAGAAACATATACAATTATAAAAGGACTGGACAAGCTAGATGCAGGAAAAATGTCTCCAATGTTGGGCAAGTCCAGAACCAGGGGCCACAGTCTTGGAATAAAGGGGAGGTCATTTAAAACTGAGCTGAGAAAAAACATTTTCACCTCAGAGAGTTGTGAATTTGTGGAATTCCCTGCCACAGAGGGCAGTGGAGGCCAAATCACTGGATGGATTTAAGAGCGAGTTCAATAGAGCTCTATGGGCTGGTGGAGTCAAGGGATATGGGGAGAAGGCAGGCACGGGTTATTGATAGGGGACGATCAGCCATGATCACAATGAATGGCGGTGCTGGCTCGAAGGGCCGAATGGCCTCCTCCTGCACCTATTTTCTATGTTTCTATGTTTCTATGTGTAGATAAGGTGAATGGTCACAGTCTTTTTCCCCATGGAAGGGGAGCTTAAAACTAGAGGGCATATATTTAAGGTGAGAGGGAAAAGCTATTCAATGAAACAGCATGGAATGAGGTTACACGCAAAGTGCTGGAGTAACTCAGTGGGTCAGGCAGCCTCTCTGAAGTACATGGACAGACGATGTTTCATATTAGGACTCTTCTCTTCTCCAGTCTGAGACAATATGGTCAACATTAACATGAATTATTTTGCAACTGAGAGGCATTTACATGGGCAGATATGGGTAAGCAGAGCATGGGAGAATTATGGATCACACTCTCAACAAGACACCCCACCTCTCTCACTTTGCTATTGCATGCCTCAAAAATCCAGTCAATGCCACATGCATTGAGAATGGAGATGAGGAGATGAGGAGGAATTTCTCTAGCCAGAAGGTGGTCAATCTGTGAAATTCATTTCCCTCAGACATTTGAGTATTTTTAAAGTGGCGATGGATAGGTTCTTGATCAGTAAGGTGGCAGGATCAGTAAGGTCGGAAGGATCATCCAGGGGAAACCCGCACGGTCACGGGGAGACTGTTCAAACTCCGCACTGACAGCACCCAAGATCATGATTGAATCCAGTCGCTGTGAGGTGGCAGCTCTCTCACTGGTCTCTCACCCCTCTCCTAATTCCCCATTTACTGGTGCCCTCCCCTAATTCTCCATTTACTGGTGCCCTCCCCTAATTCCCCATTTACTGGTGCCCTCCCCTAATTCCCCATTTACTGGTGCCCTCCCCTAATTGTCCATTTACTGGTGCCCTCCCCTAATTCTCCATTTGCTGGTGCCCTCCCCTAATTCCCCATTTACTGGTGCCCTCCCCTAATTTCCCATTTGCTGGTGCCCTCCCCTAATTTCCCCATTTACTGGTGCCCTCCCCTAATTCCCCATTTACTGGTGCCCTCCCCTAATTCCCCATTTACTGGTGCCCTCCCCTAATTCCCCATTTACTGGTGCCCTCCCCTAATTCCCCATTTACTGGTGCCCTCCCCTAATTCTCCATTTGCTGGTGCCCTCCCCTAATTCCCCATTTACTGGTGCCCTCCCCTAATTCTCCATTTACTGGTGCCCTCCCCTAATTCTCCATTTACTGGTGCCCTCCCCTAATTGTCATGCTGAGAGAATGAAGCTGGGCTTGTATACTCTGGAATTTAGGACGAGAGGGGATGTTATTGAAACATATAAGATTATTAAGGGATTGGACATGCTAGAGCATGGATCGGCGACCTTTTCTGCCAAGGGACCATGACGCATGTCTGTGAGCGGATGGGGGTCCACATCTATCACGTACATGTGGATCCCGCCCCCATCCCGCCCCGGATGGTTGGCATCAAATCACATGTTCACATAGATCCCGGCCTTTCGAAGACGCCAGCCGGAGTACTGAGCTCAAATATTATACTCACTCGTCCCCGACCTACTGACGATCCCGACAGTGAAGCCCAGACACAGAAGGTGCGCGGGCGGCAGTGCGGACGGCTTAGCGCAGGATGCGGTACAGCCAAATCACCTTCCAGGTACCGCAGGTAGAAAAAAAAATGCTGGAGAAACTCACTCCAGCATTTCTTTCTACCATCAATTTTTCCAGCATCCGCAGTTCTTTCTTAAACCTTCCAGGTACCGGAAGTGACGGAAGTCTGCGGGCCGGATGATTTCGGGTTACAGGCCAGGTTCGGCCCGAGGGCCGTAGGTTGCCGACCCTTGTGCTAGAGGCAGGAAACATGTTCCCAATGTCTGCGGGAGTCCAGAACCAGGGGCCACAGTTTAAGAATAAGGGGTAAGCCATTTAGAACAGAGATGAGGAAACATTTTTTTCACCCAGAGAGTGGTGAGTCTGTGGAATTCTCTGCCTCAGAGGGCGGTGCAGGCCGGTTCTCTGGATGCTTTCAAGAGAGAGCTTGATCGGGCTCTTAAAGATAGCTGAGTCAGGGGATATGGGGAGAAGGCAGGAACGGGGTACTGATTGGGGATGATCAGCCATGATCACAGTGAATGGCGGTGGTGGATCGAAGGGCCAAGTGGCCTCCTCCTGCATCTATTGTCTATTTACCAGTGCCGTCTCCTAATTGTCCATTTGCTGGTGCCCTTCCCTAATTCCCCACTGTAGTGCCTGTTGTTGCCCTGTACTGTTCGATGTTCTCTACCCTATGTGCTATTGCAATGGATCTAATTGAAAGAAAACTGAAGATAGGCACAAATTGCTGGCGTAACTCAGTGGGACAGGCTGCATCTCAGGAGAAAAGAAATAGGTGACATTTCAGGTCAATACCCATCGTCAGACGTTAAGAAAAATTGATGATCCTAGTATTTGCCAATGTAGGACTCTGTCTTTATTAGACCAGAGATACAGCACGGAAACAGGCCCTTTGGTCCGAGTCCGTGCTGGTCAGCTATCACCTCGTGCTCTAGCACCATCCTACACCCTCTAGGGACAATTTTTTACCGAAGCCAATTAACCTACAAACCTGTACATCTTTGGAGTGTGTGAGGAAACCGGAGCACCCGGAGAAAACCCACGCAGGTCACCATATAACCATATAACAATTACAGCACGGAAACAGGCCACCTCGGCCCTTCAAGTCCATGCCAAACAACTTTTTTCCCTTAGTCCCACCTGCCTGCACTCATACCATAACCCTCCATACCCTTCTCATCCATATGCCTATCCAATTTATTTTTAAATGATACCAACGAACCTGCCGCCACCACTTCCACTGGAAGCTCATTCCACACCGCTACCACTCTCTGAGTAAAGCAGTTCCCCCTCATGTTACCCCTAAACCTCTGTCCCTTAATTCTAAAGTCATGTCCTCTTGTTTGAATCTTCCCTATTCTCAAAGGGAAAAGCTTGTCCACATCAACTCTGTCTATCCCTCTCATCATTTTAAAGACCTCTATCAAGTCCCCCCTTAACCTTTCGCGCTCCAGAGAATAAAGACCTAACTTATTCAACCTATCTCTGTAACTTAGCTGTTGAAACCCAGGCAACATTCTAGTAAATCGCCTCTGTACCCTCTCTATTTTGTTGACATCCTTCCTATAATTGGGCGACCAAAATTGTACACCATACTCCAGATTTGGTCTCACCAATGCCTTGTACAATTTTAACATTACATCCCAGCTCCTATACTCAATGCTCTGATTTATAAAGGCTAGCATACCAAAAGCTTTCTTTACCACCCTATCTATATGAGATTCCACCTTCAAGGAACTATGCACGGTTATTCCCAGATCCCTCTGTTCAACTGTATTCTTCAATTCCCTACCGTTTACAATGTACGTCCTATTTTTATTTGTCCTGCCAAGGTGTAGCACTTCACATTTATCAGCATTAAACTCCATCTGCCATCTTTCAACCCATTTTTCCAACTGGCCTAAATCATTCTGTAGACTTTGGAAATCTTATTCATTATCCACAACACCCCCTATCTTGGTATCATCTGCATACTTACTAATCCAATTTACCACCCCTTCATCCAGATCATTGATGTACATGACAAACAACAAAGGACCCAACACAGATCCCTGAGGCACCCCACTAGTCACCTGCCTCCAACCCGACAAACAGCCATCCACCATTACCCTCTGGCTTCTCCCATTCAGCCACTGTTGAATCCATCTTGCTATTCCTGCATTTATACCCAACAGTTGAACCTTCTTAACCAACCTTCCATGAGGAACCTTGTCAAAGGCCTTACTGAAGTCCATATAGACAACATCCACTGCTTTACCCTCATCAATTTCCCTAGTAACCTCTTCAAAAAATTCAAGAAGATTAGTCAAACATGACTTTCCAGGCATAAATCCATGCCTGGAAGGTCATGTTCCTAATTAGACCCTCTTTATCCAGATACTTATGTATATTATCTCTAAGTATCTTTTCCATTAATTTGCCCACCACTGAAGTCAAACTAACCGGTCTATAATTGCTAGGTTTACTTTTAGAACCCTTTTTAAACAATGGAACAACATGCGCAGTACGCCAATCCTCGGGGACTATTCCCGTTTCTAATGACATTTGAAATATTTCCGTCATAGCCCCGGCTATTTCTACACTAACTTCCCTCAATGTCCTAGGGAATATCCTGTCAGGACCTGGAGACTTATGCACTTTTATATTTTTCAAAAGTGTCAGTACTTCTTTTACTTTGAAACTCATAGTATCCATAGCTACTCTACTAGTTTCCCTTACCTCACATAATTCAATATCCTTCTCCTTGGTGAATACCGAAGAAAAGAAATTGTTCAATATCTCCCCCATCTCTTTTGGCTCTGCAGATAGCTGTCCACTCGGTCTCTCCAATGGACCAATTTTATCCCTTGTTATCCTTTTGCTATTAATATAGCTGTAGAAACCCTTTGGATTTACTTTCACCTTACTTGCCAAAGCAACCTCATATCTTCTTTTAGCTTTTCTAATTTATTTCTTAAGATTCTTTTTACATTCCTTATACTCCTCAATCACCTCATTTACTTCATGCTGCCTATAATTATTGCAGATCTCCCTCTTTTTCCGAACAAGATATCCAATTTCCCTTGAAAACCAGGGCTCTTTCATATTTTTACTGGTTCCTTTCAACCGAACAGGAACATAAAGATTCTGTACTCTTAAAATTTCCCCTTTAATGTCTTCCATTTCTCCTCTACATCTTTCCCATAAAACAAAATGTCCCAGTTCACTCCTTTTAAATCATCTCGCATCTCGTTAAAGTTAGCCTTTCTCCAATCAAAAATCTCAACCCTAGGCCCAGTTCTGTCCTTCTCCATAATTATATTGAAACTAATGGTATTGTGATCACTGGACCCGAAGTGCTCCCCAACGCATACCTCCTCCACCTGTCCCGTCTCATTTCCTAACAGGAGGTCCATCACTGCCCCTCCTCTAGTAGGCACCTCTATGTATTGCTGCAAAAAACTATCCTGCACACATTTTACAAACTCCAAACCATCCAGCCCATTTACAGAATGTGTTTAGAAACATAGAAACATAGAAATTAGGTGCAGGAGTAGGCCATTCGGCCCTTCGAGCCTGCACCGCCATTCAATATGATCATGGCTGATCATCCAACTCAGTATCCCGTACCTGCCTTATCTCCATACCCTCTGATTCCCTTAGCCACAAGGGCCACATCTAACTCCCTCTTAAATATAGCCAATGAACTGGCCTCAACTACCCTCTGTGGCAGAGAGTTCCTGAGACCCACCACTCTCTGTGTGAAAAAATTCCTTCTCATCTCGGTCCTAAAGAATTTTCCCCTTATCCTTAAGCTGTGACCCCTTGTCCTGGACCTCCCCAACATCGGGAACAATCTTCCTGCATCTAGCCTGTCCAACCCCTTAAAAATCTTGTAAGTTTCTATAAGATCCCCTCTCAATCTCCTAAATTCTAGAGAGTATAAACCGAGTCTATGCAGTCTTTGTTCATAAGACAGTCCTGACATCCCAGGAATCAGTCTGGTGAACCTTCGCTGCACTCCCTCTATGGCAATAATGTCCTTCCTCAGATTTGGAGACCAGAACTGTACGCAATACTCCAGGTGTGGCCTCACCAAGACCCTATACAACTGAAGTAGAACCTCCCTGCTCCTATACTCAAATCCTTTTGCTATGAAAGCTAACATACCATTGGCTTTCTTCACTGCCTGCTGTACCTGCATGCCTACTTTCAATGACTGGTGTACCATGACACCCAGGTCGCGCTGCATCTCCCCTTTTCCTAATCGGCCACCATTTAGATAGTAGTCGGTTTTCCTATTTTTGCCACCAAAGTGGATAACCTCACATTTATCCACATTATACTGCATCTGCCAAACATTTGCCCACTCACCCAGCCTATCCAAGTCACCTTGCATTCTCCTAGTATTCTCCTCACAGCTAACACTGCCCCCCAGCTTAGTCATCCGCAAACTTGGAGATATTGCCTTCAATTCCCTCATCCAGATCATTTATGTATATTGTAAATAGCTGGGGTCCCAGCACTGAGCCTTGCGGTACCCCACTAGTCACTGCCTGCCATTGTGAAAATGACCCGTTTACTCCTACTCTTTGCTTCCTGTTTGCCAGCCAGTTCTCTATCCACATCAATACTGAACCCCCAATGCCATATGCTTTAAGTTTATATACTAATCGCTTATGTGGGACCTTGTCGAAAGCCTCCTGGAAGTCCAGATACACCACATCCACTGGTTCTCCCCCATCCACGCTACTAGTTACATCCTCGAAAAATTCCACAAGATTCGTCAGACATGATTTACCTTTCGTAAATCCATGCTGACTTTGTCCAATGATTTCACCACTTTCCAAATGTGCTGCTATCCCATCTTTAATAACTGACTCTGGCAGTTTCCCCACTACCGATTTTAGACGAACTGGTCTGCAATTCCCCGTTTTCTCTCTCCCCCCCTTCTTAAAAAGAGGGGTTACGTTTGCTACCCCCCAATCCTCAGGAACTACTCCAGAATCTAAAGAGTTTTGAAAGATTATCACTAAAGGGCCTGTCACACTAGCGCACGATTAGACGCGACAAGCGCGACCTACCGTGGTCGCTTTAGTCGTCCGGCCTCGCGTGACCCTGTCCCACTGCGATCGCCGGAGTCTCGTGGAGTTGCGCGGACTCGTGTGGAGCTGGTGTCGACATCGCGCGTAGTGTCCAAAAACCGACACTGCTTAAAAATTACGCGCGGCAAAATCCTGTCGCGCAGAACGTGATGACGTTTTGACGTTGTGCGTCTTCAGCGTGGCGTTGCGTGATGACGTCACTGCCCGACGTCGTGCAACGCGCATGCTCATGCGCATCGTCACGTGATGAAAAATAACGTCCTTCCTTCGGACGTCGCGCGTGTAATCGCGCGCTAGTGTGACAGGCCCTTCACTCGCACCGGGATCGCCTGACCCCCACGCGACCCCCGCGTCCGAATTTGTCGCGCTTATCGCGTCTAATCGCGCGCTAGTGTGACAGGCCCTTTATGCATCCACTATTTCCGGAGCTACTTCCTTAAGTACTCTGGGATGCAGCCCATCTGGCCCTGGGGATTTATCGGCCTTTAATCCATTCAATTTACCCAACACCACTTCCCGACTAACCTGGATTTCACTCAAGTACTCCTTTGACCTGCGGTCCCTTGCTATTTCCGGCAGATTATTTATGTCTTCCTTAGTGAAGACGGAACCAAAGTAGTTTCCCAGTCTATGTGTGGAAAGTTGAAATCTCCCACAATCACTACCTTGTGCTTACTACTAATATCTGCTATCTCTTTACATATTTGCTCTTCCAATTCTCGTTCCCCATTTGGTGGTCTATAATTTACCCCTTTAAGTGTTGCTACACCTTTCCCACTTCTAAGTTCCACCCAAATAGCCTCCCTAGATGAGCCCTCCAATCTATCCTGCCAAAGCACTGCTGTAATACCTGCCAAAGCACTGCTGTCACGGGGAGAACAAACAACTTCCGTACAGACAGCGCCCGTAGCCAGGATCGAACCGGGGTCTCTGGCGCTGCGCCACCATGCCACCCTATTGTTGGACACTATTGGGCCTTGATCGTTCATCTTGATTTCCCACTGAATAACATACCTTGTTTAGTTGGTCACGTTAAATATTTTAGCCTCTTTAGCGCACGTGTTGCTTTAGCGTTACCTTCATTTAAAGTTAGCCGACACTGATGTTGCACTTCATGCCTGCAGCTGGATTAGTGTCGCTGTCGTTTTTTCTACTGGGAGAATGTACAAACTCTGTGGTCGGGATCGAACCCGTGTCTCCGGGATGTAAAGGGCCTGTCCCACTTGGGCATCATTTGCGCGTCACGCAGATGGCGTGCGAAGATTTTGTGCATCCCAAAGTCCTGGGGCGCCGTGCACGGCCGCGCGTCACTGCTTACGTCACCACGCACCATGCGCGCATCACAGGCGTGACATGTAAACGATGGCATGTAAATGACACCCAAGTGGGACAGGCCCTTAAGGCAGCAACTCTACTGCTCTTAGTGCTATCTCTTAGCACAATTGCACAAATGTCTTCAGCAACTTAAAAAAAATTTTTTTTTAAATTGGAAATCGGGAAACACGGGAAACCTTTCTGCCGTATTTACACGATCATTCATACCCTGGTAGCCTGCCAGTGGATGTTTCTTCCCTCAGTATAGATAACTGGAACTGGAACAGATAACTGGAAGTCCAGTTTGCTGTTAATCCACTTTGATGAGGTTGCAGCAACCGAGCTTCCGCCCGCTACCTAATGGCTCCCAGCTTGGGGACGCCATTAGTCTTTCACAGCAGGCTGCTTCAGTCTGGACCGCTGCCAGAGAGTGGAAATGTTGCTCCCCTGGGAATGGGAAACGAGGATCAGTTCTACACAAGCCAGTGGCCACAGGAAATGGAGGCACTTGTGCACTTGGACCTCCGCAGCTTCACCAGAAGGAGAGCTTGTTACCGTCAACGATACACTGCTTAATTTGACAGCTGTTTGCGTATTCGTATCACTTCCCAAGTGGAATCCCCGAAGGGGAAAAACGGCAAGGGTTTACCGAAGATAGACACAAAATGCTGGAGTAACTCAGCGGGACATGCAGCATCCCTGGAGAGAAGGAATGGGTAACATTAAAGGGATGTAATGCTGGAGGCTCTATAAGGCGCGGGTCGGTCCGCATTTGGATCACATTATGATCAGCCATGATCACATTAAATGGCGGTGCTGGCTCGAAGGGCCGAATGGCCTACTCCTGCACCTATTGTCCATTGGAACATTGTGAGCAACTTTGGGCACCATATCTGAGGAAGGATGTGCAGGCTCTGGACAGCGTCCAGAGGATGTTTACAAGAATGATCCCAGGAATGAGTAGATTAACATATGATGAGTGTTTGTCAGCACTGGGCCTGTACTCACTGGAGTTTAGCAGAATGAGGGGGGGACCTCATTGAAACGTACAGAATAGTGAAAGGCCTAGATAGAGTGAATGTGGAGAGGATGTTTCGACGAGTGGGGGAAGTCTAGGACCAGAGGACATAACCTCAGAAATAAAGGACGTTCCTTTAGGAAGGAGATGAAGAGGCTTTTATTTCGTCAGAGGGTGGTGAATCTGTGGAAATCTTTGCCACAGAAGGCCGTGGAGGCCAAGTCAATGGATATTTTTAAGGCAGACATACAGTGGTTTGCAAAAGTATTCATACCCCTTGAACTTTTCCACATTTTGTCAACCACAAACGTAAATGTATTTTATTGGGATTTTATGTGATAGACCAACACAAAGTGGTGCATAATTGTGAAGTGGAAGGAAAATGATACATAGTTTCCAAATTTTATTACAAATAAAAAACTGAAAAGTGTGGCGTGCAAATGTATTCAGCCCCCCTGAGTCAATACTTTGTAGAACCACAATTACAGCTGCAAGGCTTTTGGGGTATGTCTCTACCAGCTTTGCACATCTAGAGACTGAAAATTTTGCCCATTCTTCTTTGCAAAATAGCTCAAGCTCAGTCAGATTGGATGGAGAGTGTCTGTGAACAGCAATTTTCAAGTCTTGCCAGAGATTCTCAATTGGATTTAGGTCTGGACTTTGACTGGGCCATTCTAACACATGAATATGCTTTGATCTAAACCATTCCATTATAGCACTGGCTGTATGCTTAGGGTCGTTGTCCTGCTGGAAGGTGAACCTCCACCCCAGTCTCAAGTCTTTTGCAGACTCTAACAGGTTTTCTTCCAAGATTGCCCTGTATTTGGCTCCATCCATCTTCCCATCAACTCTGACCAGCTTCCCTGTCCCTGCTGAAGAAAAGCATCCCCACAGCATGATGCTGCCACCACCATGTTTCACAGTGGGGATGGTGTGTTCAGAGTGATGTGCAGTGTTAGTTTTCCACCACACATGGCGTTTTGCATTTAGGCCAAAAACTTCAATTTTGGTCTCATCAGACCAGAGCACCTTCCTCCACATGTTTGCTGTGTCCCCCACATAACTTGTGGCAAACTGCAAATGGGACTTCTTATGGCTTTGTTTCAACAATGGCTTTCTTCTTGCCACTCTTCCATAAAGGCCCGATTTGCGGAGTGCACGACTAATAGTTGTCCTGTGGACAGATTCTCCCACCTGAGCTGTGGATCTCTGCAGCTCCTCCAGAGTTACCATGGGCATCTTGGCTGCTTCCCTGATCAATGCTCTCCTTGACCGGCCTGTCAGTTTAGGTGGACGGCCATGTATTGGTAGGTTTGCAGTTGTGCCATACTCTTTCCATTTTCGGATGATGGATTGAACAGTGCTCCATGAGATGTTCAAAGCTTGGGATATTTTTTTATAAGCTAACCCTGTTTTAAACTTCTCCACAACTTTATCCCTGACCTGTCTGGTGTGTTCCTTGGGCTTCATGATGCTGTTTGTTCACTAATGTTCTCTAACAAACCTCTGAGGCCTTCACAGAACAACTGTATTTATACTGAGATTAGATTACACACAAGTGGACTCTATTTACTAATTAGGTGATTTCTGAAGGCAATTGGTTGCACTGGATTTTATTTAGGGGTATCAGAGTAAAGGGGGCTGAATACTTTTGCACGCCACACTTTTCAGTTTTTTATTTGTTTTTAATTTGAAAACCATGTATCATTTTCCTTCCACTTCACAATTATGCGCCACTTTGTGTTGGTTTATCACATAAAATCCCAATAAAATACATTTACGTTTGTGGTTGTAACGTGACAAAATGTGGAAAAGTTCAAGGGGTATGAAAACTTTTGCAAGCCATTTTGTAGATAGATCTGATGATTTAACGATGTAATAACAAGGAATTGCAGATGCTGGTTTATCAACAAAAGCTTTTCAATGTACCTCAGTACACGTGACAATAAAACTAAACTGAACTGAATGCCAGCAACACAAAATATTGTTGTGGTTACTCAGCGGGTCAGGCAGCATCTCTGGAGAACATAGCTAGGTGATGTTTTTGATACAGTCTGAAGATGGGTCCCGAACAGAAACATCACCTATCCATGTTCTCCAGAGATGCTGTCTGACCGCCTGAGTTGCTCCCCAACACTTTGTGTCTATCTTCGGTATAAACCAGCATCTGCAGTTCCTCTCTGCACATCACCTGCCTGTAATAACATTATACCATCCAAGCTTTCCACTAAACCTGGAGGGACTTGGTATCAGCATTCATCTGTGTAACTGGACTCCTTGACCAACAGGACCCCAATCAGTGAGGAAAGGAGACAAATCACTCTCTAGAATAATCCTCAACACAGCGGCTCTGCTAGGATGCGCTCTCAGCCCCCTCCTTTACTCCTTGTATACCCACGACTGTGCAGCCATGTACAAATCTAATTCAATAGACAATAGACCATAGACAATAGGTGCAGGAGTAGGCCATTCAGCCCTTCGAGCCAGCACTGCGATTCAATGTGATCATGGCTGATCATCCCTAATCAGTACCCCGTTCCTGCTTTCTCTCCATGTCCCCCCACTCCGCTATTTTTAAGAGCCCTATCTAGCTCTCTCTTGAAAGCATCCAGAGAACCGGCCTCCACCGCCCTCTGAGGCAGAGAATTCCACAGACTCACAGCGTTCTGTGAAAAAAAGTGTTTCCTCGTCTCCGTTCTAAATGGTTTACTCCTTATTCTTAAACTGTGGCCCCTGGTTCTGGACTCCCCCAACATGTTTCCTGCCAAGAGACTTGCTGACACTCAATGGCCATAATTTGACAGGGAGAATGTGAAATCATAGATACATAGAAAATAGGTGCGGGAGGAGGCCATTCAGCCCTTCGCGCCAGCACCGCTAGTCATCGTGATCATGGCTGATCGTCCCCAATCAATAACCCGTGCCTGCCTTCTCCCCATATCCCTTGATTCCACTAGCTCCTATAGCTCTATTTAGCTCCCTCTTAAATCCATCCAGTGATTTGGCCTCCACTGCCCTCTGTGGCAGGGAATTCCGCAAACTCACAACACTGGGTGAAAACGTTTTGGGAGTATTTTTCCTGCATCTAGCTTGTCTGCATCTGCATCTGCATCTAGTTTTTATAATTTTATATGTTTCGATAAGATCCCCCCTCATCCTTCTAAACTCCAGTGAATACAAGCCTAGTCTTTTAAATCTTTACTCATATGACAGTCCCGCCATCCCAGGGATCAATCTCGTGAACCTACGCCGCACTGCCTCAATCACGAGGACGTCCTTCCTCAAATTAGGAGACCAAAACTGTACACAATAGACCAAAACTATACACAATAGACCAAAACTGCACACAAATTGAATGTCAGTATTACAGCTGTGCAAAGGGTCTACAGAGGCATGAGGCAGGAGCTGGTAATGATTGGCTGGAAAGGGGCTTTAGTAGGAATGAGAACAGCAATGGCAGGAGTTTCTGCGGATAATGCGGAAGATGCAGGATCATTTCATTCCAAAGAGGAAGAACGATTCCAGGGGGGGAATAAGACAACCATTGCTGACAAAGAAGGTCAAGGACACCATAAAAGCAAAAGAGAAGGCATGCAACATTGCAAAGATTAGTGGCAGATTAGTGGATTGGGATGTTCTTAACTACAAAAGGTACTAAAAGGACTATAAGGAGAGAAAAGATGAAGTCCGGATGTAAGCTTGGCAATAATATAAAAGCGGATAGCAAGAGTTTCTACAGATAGATCTATATTATTAACAGTCTGATCTTGACCACTTCCTGTTGTTCTGTATATTAATTTTAGAAAAAAAACGCTGCCACTTACGGCAGTGATTTTTGGCTATCTTACTCAGAGTCCCACTCCGCTGCGCAGGACAAGAGAATTTTTCCCATCGATTAAAAATAAAAGAGTTATTAAATAATGTTGAGATTCTCGCTCCTGAAGGCCACGCCCCTTCCGGAGGGACTATAAAACTCGGAATTGTTGAGTGCCTCTGTCAGTCTCTGCAAGATGGGGGAACGAGAGGTTCACGTCTCTCAGTCTGAGCTGTGAATAACACTGAACACATGTCTACTAAACTGTGAGTGGTTTTGCTGACCTGTCAGTGCCCTGAATGTGGTTTGAAAATATAGTTTGGAAATGCTAAAGCTGTTGTTGCCTTTGGTTTGGAAATGCTAAAGCTGTGTTGCCTTTGGTTTGGAAATGCTAAAGCTGTGTTGTCTTTGGCTTTGAAATGCTAAAGCTGTGTTGCCAAATTAAAGTTGCCTTACCTAATTAAAGTTGCCTTGCCTAATTAAAGTTGCCTTGCCTAATTAAAGTTGCCTTGCCTAATTAAAGTTGCCTTGCCTTCTATATAATTAAAAGTCTAATCTTGACCACTTCCTGTTTGCGCTTTATATTGATTTCAGAAGAAAACACTACCACGTGCGGCTGTGATTTTTGGGCATCTTACTCAGTCCACCTCCGCTCATCAGGTGCCGAGGATTTTTCCCATCGATGAAAAATAAAAGAGTTATTACTGTTTAAAAAATGTTGAGATTCTCTTTCCTGTCAATCACGCCATGAAGGCCACGCCCCTTCTGGTGGGATGGGGGGACTATAAAACCCAGAAGTGTAGGCGTGGCTCAGTCTCTGCAAGATGGAGGAGGGAGAGGTCACGACTCGCTGTCTTAGTGGCCTTGCACCCTGATGAAATGGTATGAAACTGCACTCAAATTTGGTGGCTTTGCACCCTGCTTGAAGTGGTAAGAAACTGCACTTGAATTTGGTTGCCTTGCACCCTGCTTGAAATGGAATTTCAAGGAATAGCCGTGAGTCAACTGCCAGCCCACCAGCTGTGAGTGAGTGAGCTGCCAGCGCAACAGGCTTGAATGACTGAGCCGCTAGCCCAAGAATCCATTTGGCCCACAATGTCCATACGAGCCTGCTAGAAACCAGTCCCTTCAGGCCACAACACCCATACTAGCGCTCCAGAAAGCACCCCCCCCCCCCCCCCCCCCCCCCGGCCACCCCACAGGCCACCAATATTGGAATTGGTGGAGAGGTGGAATATTGCGTTGGGGGACCAGCCCTCCTGTGTGATGCTGGGACCCAACGGGTCCCATTTAGTCTAGCAAAGTGTAAAAATGAGGCAAGAGTGTTTTTTGGGCCGCTGGAGAATAATGCAGGAGAAGTGATAATGTGGGAAATCAAGGAATGGCAGAGGAGTTGAATGACATTTTTGCATCATTCTTCACAGCGTAAAACACCAGCAACGTGCCCGCAACCCTACAGAGCCAGGGGGTGGGAGCTAGTGGAGCGGCGATCACTAAGGAAAAAGTGACAGGAAAATTAAAAGGTCTGAGGGTGGATTTGTGTTTTCACACCTTGCCCGACCATATGCCTATGTCTCCCTCTCCCCAGACTCTCAGTGTGAAGAAGGGTCTTGACCCGAAACATCACCCATTCCTTCACTCCAGAGATGCTGCCGGTCCCGCTGAGTTACTCCAGCTTTATGTCTACCTTTGATTGTTCTCATGTGTAGTATGATTTAATTTGACTGGACAGCGCCCAAACGAAAGCTTCTCACTGTATCTTGTTATACCTGACAATAATAAATGAATACCAATATTTGTGTAAGTCGTTCAACACATATTCAACGTGACTTTTACCTGTAATATAACAGTTTGGTTTAGTCTAGTTTATTGCTACGTGTACCAAAGTACAGTGAAAAGCTTTTGTTGCGAGCTAACCAGCCAGCGGAAAGACAACACATGATCACAATTGATCCATTTACAGTGTACAGGTACATGATAAGGGAATGATGTTTAGTGCCAGGTAAAGCCAGCAAAGTCCGATCAAGGATAGTCCGAGGGTCACCAGTGAGGCTCAGTACTGCTCCCTGGTTGTGGTAGGATGATTCAGTTGCCCGATAACAGCTGGGAAGACACTGTCCCTGAATCTTTATTCGTCATTCTTTGGAGCACAGAAGGTTAAGGGGGGGACTTGATTGAGGTCTTTAAAATGATGAAAGGGATAGACAGAGTTGACATGGATAAGCTTTTCCCATTGAGGGTAGGGAAGATTCAAACAAGAGGGCATGACATGAGAATGCAACATCAGTACCCCGTTCCTGCTTTTTCCCCATATCCCTTCATTCCGTTATATCTATGTCTAACCCGCCTCTGAAAACAACCAGTGAATTTGGCCTCCACTGCCTTCTGTGGCAGAGAATTCCACAGATTCACAAATCTCTGGGTGAAAACGTTTTTCCTCATCTCAGTCGTGGATAAGCTTTTCCCATTGAGGGTAGGGAAGATTCAAACAAGAGGGCATGGCATGAGAATTAAGGGACAGAAGTTTAGGGGTAACGTGAGGGGGGACTTCTTTACTCAGAGAGTGGTGGCTGTGTGGAATGATCTTCCTGCAGAAGTGGTGGAGGCAGGATCGATTTTAACATTTAAAAGTAAAGTGGATAGGTATATGGACGGGAAGGGAATGGAGGGGTATGGTCTGAGTGCAGGTAGATGGGACTAGGGGAAAATAAATGGTCGGCACGGACTGGAAGGGCCGAGAGGGCCTGTTTCCGTGCTGTAATTGTTATATGGTTATATGGTTATCTGGAGGTGGGCGTCTTCACACTTCTGTACCTTTTGCCCGATAGGAGAGGGGAGAAGAGGGAGTGGCCAGGGTGCGGCTGGTCCTTGATGATGCTGCCGGCCTTGCCGAGGCAGCGTGAAGTGTAGATGGAGTCAGTGGAAGGGAGGTTGGTTTGTGTGATGGGTCTGGGCTGGGTCCACAATTCACTGCAATTTCTTGCGGTCTCGGATGGAGCTGTTTAACCAAGCTGTGATGCATCCTGATAAAATGGTTTATACTTTCCTCTATCTGATTGCAGTTTCCAGTTTCCGATGAAAAATGAAAGCATCATGTATTTCTGTTATCAAGATTATTTTAACATTAATCAGATTCAGAAAAATTGAGAGCCACTGGTTCATATTAAAGGGGAAAAAATAGATTCCTTGTTCTTGGTTCTTGGTTATTTGGTCCTCCAAAATATTCCAACTGGAATTTAAACTGGAGGTGGTGAAGGTAGGGGTTTAGCCAGAGAGGGTTATTGGGAAGAAAGTGCCACTTTAAATTTAGTTGCATCTGGCTGGGCAACCGTGGCTTGGTGGAGATTATTCCGTGCTTTAATAGTGCGTGGAAAGAACGAATTGCTGTACACATCTGTCTTTGAGGCTGGGACCACAAATTGGATCGAATGCCCTCGTCTGCTCCTAATTGGTTTGGGATTGGTGTGGGTCTTGTGATCTATGTCTAGCTGACCATTTAACATTTTGTAAAAACAGGTCAAACGGTGAGCTTCACGTCTGTCTTGGAGAGGGTTCCTCCCTGCCCAGAGAATTCAGAAGTTTGGTGACACTCGCTTCTCTCTCGTAGGTGTTAGTAACAAATCGAGCGGCCTGTCTTTGGACACGTTCGATGGATGAAATGTTTTTATCTGTGTATGGGTCCCAAGCTGCAACTGCGTAGTCCAGATGAGGTCTAACGAGGGTGAAATACAGCTTCTCCTTGACAGAAGCTGAACAATGATGGAAGTTGCGTCTCAGGAAGTTTAGGACACCTGTTGCTTTCACTGTTACATGATGAGTCTGACCATTCCAACGTAGATCATTCTGCAATTTGATGCCAAGATACTTGGTTTGTTTGGATTCTTCAAGGGTGACACCAAGTATGTTGTAAGATGTGACGCCTGGATTCCTCTTTCTGGTGACACGCAGATTTCACATTTGGAAGGGTTGAACTGCATGCCCCATTGTTGTGACCACTCGACCATAGTATCGAGATCCTTTTGGAGAGCATCTTCATCATCAGCTGACTTAATTGGACGGTACAGCAAACAATCATCAGCGAATAGTCTGGTCGTACTTGTGACTTTTTCATGGATGTCATTGATGTAAAGCAAAAATAGGTGTGGGCCAAGTACTGTGCCCTGGGGTGTACCACTCAACACTGGGTGCCAATTGGAGCTCTTTCCGTTCACACACGCACGCTGAAGACGTTTTGTCGGGAAACTGGAAATCCATCGTTTCGTGTTGGAACGAATACCGTAGAAGTCAAGCTTCCACAGCAGTCTCTGGTGTGGGATGACATCAAATGCTTTAGAAAAGCATTTTCTAATTTTCTTAACAGAAACGACAGGACATGACTTTGAAATAACTAATAATACGTTTATGTTGGAATCCTTGAAGGTTAATGAAAGAGATTTTAAAGACTCCATATTTAGATTGTACTATCTCCCACATACAAGTATCGAGACAGTAAATTAGGTAAACCAATTATAGGTCTCAGTTGGATTAAAAAAAAGCATAACTAAATAAATAATTATTCCTCTTCAATTCTAACAAAATGGGCGGCACGGTGTCGCAGAGGTAGAGTTGCTGTCTTACAGAGCCAGAGACCCAGGTTTGATTCTCAAAGGTCTCCAGTGAGGTAGATGGGAAGGTCAGGACCACACTCTAGCATTTTTTAAATATTACGATTTCTTTTAGGGAACAAAGAACGTTTTCTTCTTCCCTAAAGGGCCTGTCCCACCAGCATGGGATTGCATGCGTCTAGCGCGACCAAACGTGGTCGCTTGAGGCGTACGGCCTCGCGGGGCAGGTCCCACTTCAAGCGGCCTCCAAAAATCTTGCACTGTCCGAAAATCACGCACGCCAGTGGCCTGTTGGCCCGCAGGCGCATTGAGGGCGTACGCAGCATCTCGACCTTGTACGCAGCATCTTGACGGCGTACGTAGCGTCTTTACGGCATGTGCCTAGCGCATGCCGTTGCGTGATGACATCACCGCCCAACGACCAAATTCAGTCGGCCCGCCTCCTGCCCAGCTGATTGGCGATTATGATGTCGGGACCAACCCCGCACAACTCCACACGCCTCCGCGGTTCAAAGTGGGACAGGCCCCGCGAGGCCGCGTTTGGTCGCGCTAGACGCATGCAATCACATGCTGGTGTGACAGGCCCTTAAGTACTTCAAGGAAAAGCTGAATAATTTCATGAATTGAATGAAATGATTCTGATCATGGAGTTTGTTTTATTTTGGAATAACATGATTCGCATTGGCTTCACCGTCTTTTGAAGAGATTATAGAGGTGAAAGACACAGTTCATATCATGTCACTGTTGAACAGGCAAATATACAGCTGTACATCCAATTGACATAAAGTTAAGATGCTTGGACTAGTAACATGATGTAACAGGATGTCATTGAACCAAGGTAGGGACCTTTGCCAGGAATGAATATGAAATGAATAACAATGAGCAGAGAAAATAAGAAAAATTGTTAAATTGGAGAATAAAGCCGCTAAATCATGTTTTCTTGGGGGTAGTATTTCAACGTTGAGAATTTAATGCAGGTTTCTGGGGGGGCACGGAGGCACAGCGGTAGAGTTGCTGCCTTGCAGTGTCGGGGAGTCCCAGGTTCGATACTGACTACGGGCGCTGTATGCACGGAGTTTGGACCTTCTCCCCGTGACCACGTGGGTTTTTTGTCCGGGTGATGCAGATTCCTCCCACACGCCAAAGATGTACAGGTTTATAGGATAATTGGTTTTGGTAAAGATTGTTAATTGTCCCTAGTGTGTGTAGGATAGTGCTAGTGTACGGGATGATCGCAGGTCGGCGCGGACTGGTCTGAAGTGCCTGTTTCCATTCTGTGTCCCAAAAGGCTAAAACAAATCTCCGAGGGTTTAATTTAGTTTAGAGATACAGAGCGGAAACAGGCCCCTTCGGCACACACACGGGGAGAACGTACCAACTCCGTACAGACAGCACCCGTAGTCAGGATGGAACCCGGGTCTCTGGCGCTGTGAAGCAGCAACTCTACCGCTGCGCCACTGGGGTTGTGGCAATCACATTGGTACTGGTCTGGTGTTGTTGTTACCATTTATTGTTTATTGGAGCATTTGTTGTCAACCTAGAAACATGTTCTTCTGCAGATGGTCATTCCTCTGCTTCTGGCTGCAGCCTAATGTTTCTCATGGTGTCATTGAAAGTCTGCGGAAGTTTAATCAAAATCAAAAGGGATAATTCACTTAAAAGAATATCAAGACTTCAATCAGTTACATTGAGTGTAGCCAAGGATAATATGCAAGGAGTTGAGGATAGGAGCAATGGGGTCCTTCTGCAGTTGTACAGGGCCCTAGTGAGACCACGCCTAGAGTACTGTGTGCAGTTTTGGTCCTCAAATTTGAGGAAGGACATTCTTGCTATTTAGGGAGTGCAGCGTAGGTAAACAAAATTCCCGGGATGGCGGTACTGAAATATGCTGAGAGAATGGAGCGGCTGGGTTTGTATACTCTGGAATTTAGAAGGATGAGAGGGGATCTTAATGACAGATCTAAAATATACATCTTCTAGATGCGCTGGGACGCATCCTCAGTGATGTGACCTGGGGTCATCGGGTGTTTCGGGTCTCACAACATCAGACACCCTCGCCCAGGCGACCCAGCCGGGGTTGATCTGGCCCCGACTTGCGTCCCAGCAGCAACCGCCCACGGAGCAGCCATCTTAGTAACCACTCTGCAGGGGTTGGGAGACTCTAGTGCGGGGAGGGACTGGGCTCTGTGGGGCGACTCCCAGCCGGGCTCCTCCTGCATCTCACCGGGTTCCTTGCCTGTGCGTACGCTGCACCTCTTTCTCCTTCTCCAAGCATTTCATTCTCGCCTGATGGATGTTTAGGCCACGGCGGTTCATAAGGCCTTTCCGTAGCTTTGTTGGGTGTCTTTCTCACGAAAGACACAGACTGGGGTGCTAACCCAGCCAAGATTATTAAGGGTTTGGACACGCTAGAGGCAGGAAACGTGTTCCCGATGTTGGCGGCGTCCAGAACCAGGGGCCACAGTTTAAGAATAAGGGGTAAGCCATTTAGAACGGAGACGAGGAAACGCTTTTTCACTCAGAGAGCCGTGAGTCTGTGGAATTCACTGCCTCAGAGGGCGGTTCTCTGGATACTTTCAAGAGAGAGCTAAATAGGGCTCTTAAAGATAGCAGAGTCAGGGGATATGGGGAGAAGGCAGGAACAGGGTACTGATTGTGGATGATCAGCCATGATCACATTGAATGCCCCCGGTACTGGCTCGAAGGGCTGAATGGCCCACTCCTGCACCTATTGTCTATTGTCTATACAAACAGAATCTTAGGGCGGCACAGTGGCGTAGCGGTATAGCTACTGCCTCACAGCGCCAGAGACGCAGGTTCGATCCCGACTACGGGTGCTGTCTGTACGGAGTTTGAACGTTATCCCCATTTTATCCCTGTAATATTATTGCTGAGGTGACCCATTGTCTTGTCAAACACATTTCATTGTACCATTGACCCTGTGCAACCTACATGTGACAAATACAAACTGAACTGAACTGACCTGCGTTGATTTTCTCCGAGATCTTTGGATTCCTTCCACAATCCAAAGACGTACAGGTTTGTAGGTTAAAGAAGGAACTGCAGATGCTGGAGAATCGAGGGTTACACAAAAGGCTGGAGAAACCCAGCGGGTGCAGCAGCATCTAAGGAGCGAATGAGATAGGCGACGTTTCGGGTCGAGACCCTTGAGCATTGAATTTTCCCAATTCTGTTAACCCTTGCTGCCTCCTCCCCTTCCTACCTCCCCCTCAGCCCTCGGGCCCTGGCATTCCCTCTCTCTCTATCTCTCCCCCACCCAAGTCTCATTTTCACACTACAAACAGCTTACAATGGCCTGTTTCCTTTATCATCGATACTTTTTTGCATATCTTTCATTCATTGTTCTTTATCTCTCCACATCACCGTCTATATCTCTCGTTTCCCTGATCCCTGACCAGTCTGAAGAAGGGTCTCGACCCGAAACGTCGCCTATCTCCTTCGCTCCTTAGATGCTGCTGCACCCGCTGAGTTTCTCCAGCCTCTTGTAGGTTAATTGGCTTGGTATAAATGTAAAATTGTTCCCAGTGTGTGTAGCATAGTGTTCAGCCCCTGTCCCACTTAGGAGACCTAAACAGCAACTTTTGGTGTCCTTGCCCGTCACCCAAAAAAAAAAATCAAGGTCGAGGTGACCTGCAACCTCCTACCACCTCCCACACATACGTTGAAAACCTTCCTCGCCAAGGAAGAAAACCGGTCGACTAGACCTGCGACTAAAAAATTATTGATTTTAAAAACGGCAACCTATTTTTACTCGAGGCCGGTTGTAAACATGATGAGAAAATAGCAGTGACCTAGATGAAGCCTCGACCACCGCGGAAACCACTTTCAACCATTAGGGAGAGTGACCAAAACCTCCGGTGACCTGATGGAAACCTTGGATCGCGGGCAAGGTCACCAGAGGTTGCTGTTTAGGTCTCCTAAGTGGGACAGGGGCTTTAGTGTGAGGGAATCGCTGGTTGGCGCGGGCTGTTTCTGCACTGTATCTCTCGACTAAACTAAATATGAAACTGAAGGGCCTCGACCTGAAACATCACCTACAGTATTCCTTTCCTCCAGAGATGCTGCCTGACCCGCTGAGTTACTCCAGCACTTTGTGTCGATCTGTATGAAATTGGCACTTGGGAAAACACAAGGCATCTGGCTCATTTACCTCCGTTGCAACTTAACATCGGGATTCCCAGTGCTCCCATTTGTCAGGTAATATCCTCGAAGAGGTAACAAGAAAACCTTCGGCTAAATCTGGAAAACCAATTTCATGAAATGTCCTCTCTGAACCGTGAAGATGAAAGACCTTGTCGGGAGGCCTGAGTGAGTTTGAGCTACACGGCCCCAAGTCCCATCTCTAGTTCGTCTTAGCCTGTAGCAGCAGTTAGTGACAGGAAGCATCCAATTCACCCACTCTTCAAAGTGCATTTAGTTTAGTTTCGAGATGCAGCGTGGTAACAGGCCCTTCGGCCCACCGGGTCTGTACCAACCAGCGATCCCCGCACATTAACACACGCACTACGGACCATTTTCCTTTACATCAAATTAACCTACAAACCCGTGAGCCTTTGGAATGCGGGGGGAAATCGAAGATCTCGGGAAAAAAACCCACGCAGGTCACGGGGAGAAGGTACAAACTCTGTACAGACAGCGCCCGTAGTCGGGATCGAACCTGTGTCTCTGGCTCTGCGAGGCAACAACCGCTGCGCCACTGTGCCGCCCTTTGCTGCAGATTCTTGATCAGTACGGGTGTCAGAGGTTATGGGGTTACTTGATTGAGGTCTTTAAAATTATGAAAGGGATAGACAGAGTTGACGTGGATAAGCTTTTCCCATTGAGGGTAGGGAAGATTCAAACAAGAGGGCATGACATGAGAATTAAGCGACAGAAGTTTAGGGGTAACATGAGGGGGAACTTCTTTACTCAGAGAGTGGTGGCTGTGTGGAATGATCTTCCTGCAGAAGTGGTGGAGGCAGGATCGATTTTAACATTTAAAAGTAAAGTGGATAGGTATATGGACGGGAAGGGAATGGAGGGGTATGGTCTGAGTGCAGGTAGATGGGACTAGGGGAAAATAAATGGTCGGCACGGACTGGATTGGCCGAGAAGGCCTGTTTCCGTGCTGTAATTGTTATATGGTTATATGTTATATGGTTATATGGGGTTAGGAGGGGGAGATAGATCAGCCATGATTGAATGGCACAGTAGACTTGATGGGCCGAATGGCCTAATTCTGTTCCTATCACAGATGACCTTATGTACTGGTTGACTTTCTGCTGACTGGTTGCCAGGCAACCAAAGATTTTCACTGTATCTCGGTACACGTGACAATCAACTAATCAAAAGAGAAACCGAAACTTTAGACTTCAGAGATGCAGAATGGAAGCAGCACCGGAGGCAATTAATTTACAAAATTGCACGTCTTTGGCGTGTGGGAGGGAGCCGGAGCACCCAGAGAAAGCCCACGCTGGTCACGCAGGGGAGAACAAACCAACTCCGTACAGACAGCGCCCGGAGTCAGGATGGAACCCGGGTCTCTGGCGCTGTGAGGCAGCAACTCTACCGTTGTACCACCGCGCCACCCTATCGTTCAACACTCTTGGCCTTGATCGTTCATCTTGACTTCCCACTGAATAACATATCTCGTTAATCAAGGTCAGGTTAAATATTTTAGCTGCTGCAGCGCACGTGTTGCTTTAGCATTACTTCAATTAAAGTTTACCTGACACTGATGTGGAACTTCATACCTGCGACTGGATTAATGCTCATTAGTGTCACTGTCTTTTCTAATGTGAAAACTGTGACTAGGTTACCAGAAGGTAGTCTAGTTGCCATGGGAGTTAGAAACATGGAAACATAGAAATTAGGTGCAGGAGTAGGCCATTCGGCCCTTCGAGCCTGCACCGCCATTCAATATGATCATGGCTGATCATCCAACTCAGTATCCCGTACCTGCCTTCTCTCCATACCCTCTGATCCCCTTAGCCACAAGGGCCACATCTAACTCCCTCTTAAATATAGCCAATGAACTGGCCTCAACTACCCTCTGTGGCAGAGAATTCCAGAGACCCACCACTCTCTGTGTGAAAAAAGTCCTTCTCATCTCGGTCCTAAAGGATTTCCCCCTTATCCTTAAGATGTGACCCCTTGTCCTGGACCTCCCCAACATCGGGAACAATCTTCCTGCATCTAGCCTGTCCAACCCCTTAAGAATTTTGTAAGTTTCTATAAGATCCCCTCTCAATCTCCTAAATTCTAGAGAGTATAAACCGAGTCTATGCAGTCTTTGTTCATAAGACAGTCCTGACATCCCAGGAATCAGTCTGGTGAACCTTCTCTGCACCCTCTATGGCAATAATGCCCTTCCTCAGATTTGGAGACCAGAAGATTGGGAAGTCAATATTCATAGCACTGGGCTGTAAGCTGGCTATCTAGACTACACTTCTTCCCACCCTGCTTCCTGTAAGGACTCCATCCCCTATTCCCAATTCCTCAGTCTACGCCGCATCTGCTCCCAGGATGAGGTGTTCCACACCCGGGCATCGCAAATGTGCTCATTCTTCAGGGAACGGGGGTTCCCCTCCCCCACTATAGATGAGGCTCGCACCAGGGTCTCTTCAATACCCTGTAACACTGGCCTCTCTCCCCATCCCCCCACTCACAACAAGGGCAGAGTCCCTCTAGTCCTCACCTTTCACCCCACTAGCCGGCACATACAACAAATAGTCCTCCGTCATTTTCGCCACCTCCAACGTGACCCCACCACTCGCCACATCTTCCCATCTGCCCCCCCCATCTGCTATTGGCAAAGACGGCTCCCTCTGTAACTCCCTGGTCAATTCTTCACTTCCCTCCCGCTCCACCCCCTCCCCAGGCAATTTTCCTTGCATCCGCAGGAGATGCTACACATGTCGCTTCACCTCCCCCTTCGACTCCATTCAAGCAGTCGTTCCAGGTGCGACAGAGGTTCACCTGCACCTCCTCCAACCTCATCTACTGCATCCGCTGCTCTAGGTGTCAGCTGATCTACATCGGTGAGACCAAGCGGAGGCTGGGCGATCGTTTCGCCGAACACCTCCGCTCGGTCCGCATCAACCAACCTGATCTCCCTGTGGCTCAGCAGGGAGATCAGGTTAGTTCAACACCCCCTCCCATTCCGTATCAGACCTCTCTGTCCTGGGCCTCCTCCAGAAACTGGAGGAGCAGCACCTCATATTTCGCTTGGGCAGTCTGCACCCCAGCGGCATGAACATTGACTTCTGCAATTTCCGGTAGCCCTTGTTGTCTCCTCCCCTTCTTTGCATCTTTCATTCATTGTTCTTTATCTCTCAAAATCATCGTCTATAACGCTCGTTTCCCTGATCCCGAACCACTCTGAAGAAGGGTCTCGACCCAAAACGTCACCCATTCCTTCTCTCCAGAGATGCTGCCTGTCCATATAACCATATAACCATATAACAATTACAGCACCCAAACAGGCCTTCTCGGCCCTTATAGTCCATGCCGACCATTTATTTTCTCCTAGTCCCATCTACCCGCACGCAGACCATACCCCTCCATTCCCTTCCCGTCCATATACCGTTCATTTTAAACACCTCAATCAAGTCCCCCCCTTAACCTTCTGCGCTCCAAAGAATAAAGACCTAACTTGTTCAACCTTTTTCTGTAACTTAGTTGCTGGAACCCAGGCAACATTCTAGTAAATCTCCTCTGTACTCTTTCTATTTTGTTGACATCCTTCCTATAATTAGGCGACCAAAATGGTACACCATACTCCAGAATTGGTCTTATCAATGCCTTGTACAATTTTAACATTACTTCCCTACTCCTATATTCAATGCTCTGATTTATAAAGATCAGCACACCAAAAGCTTTCTTTACCGCCCTATCTACATGCGATTCCACTTTCAGGGAATTATGCACAGTTATTCCTAGGTCCCTCTGTTTCACAGCATTCCTCAATTCCCTACTATTTACCATGTACGTCCTATTTTTATTTGTCCTGCCAAGATGTAGCACCTCACACTTATCAGTATTAAACTCCATCTGCCATCTTTCAGCCCACTCTTCCAAATGTCCCAAATCTCTCTGTAGACTTTGAAAATCTACTTCATTATCCACAGCACCCCCTATCTTAGTATCATCTGCATACTTACTTATCCAATTTTCCACCTCATCATCTAGATCATTGATGTACATGACAAACAACAGTGGACCCAACACAGATCCCTGTGGCACCCCACTGGTCACCGGCTTCCAACCTGACAAACAGCCATCCACCCTTACTCTCTGGCATCTCCCATTCAGCCACTGTTGAATCCATCTTGCTACTCTGCCATTAACACCCAAAGATTGAACCTTCTTAACCAACCTTCCATGGGGAACCTTGTCAAAGGCCTTACTGAAATCCGTATAGACAACATCCACTGCTTTACCCTCATCAATTTCCCTAGTAACCTCTTCAAAAAATTCAAGAAGGTTTGTCAAACATGACCTTCCAGGCACAAATCCATGTTGACTGTTCTTGATCAGACCCTGTTTATCCTGATGCTTATATATATTATCTCTAAGTATCCTTTCCATTAATTTGCCCACCACTGACGTCAAACTAACAGGTCTGCCCCGCTGAGTTACTCCAGCATTTTGTGTCCGTCTGCAATTCCTTCCTACACTAATTAAGAATCTATCTATCTCTGGCTTAAAAATATCTGACCATCAGTTACATATGACTGACCAGTCTCCCAGCTATTTGAAGCATCAACCTAACAAAAAAGCATCAAAGAAAACTAGGACCTATATCCAGGAACTGGATTCCCTTAAGGGGCTGTCCCACTTGGGCGACCTAATTGGCGAGTTTAGAAGAGTTTGAAAAAATGACATGTTGAAGACCTCCTTCGACTATGTAGAAGACCTCCTTCCACCTCCTTTGTCTATGTTGAAGACTAGCTTCGACTACCTATGACTAACTTCGGGAAAATTGGACCGAATAGTGGAGAGTGAAGACGACCTCCGTTGATCTCCTTCGACCTCCCTTCGACTGTGATGAAGACTATCTACGACGACCTTCGACTACCCTCGATTACCTACGACTAACAAGCCGACCTACTACGACTAAACCTACGAGTGAAAAAAGTATCGATTTTTTCCATGGCGACTTTTTGTTACTCGTGGGCATTTTTTAACTCATTGAAAAAGTGCTGCGACCTAGCCGAGGCCTCGAGTACACGGGGACTAATCTCGAGCATGAAGGAGAGATACGAAGACCTCCTACGACCTCGTGTTGACCATGCTGCGAGTATGAATCGAGGGCAAACTCGGCAGAACTCGCGGATTAGGTCGCCCGAGTGGGACAGCCCCTTTATTTCCGTGTCGGAAGGAACAGCAGATGCTGGTTTAAACCAAAGGCAGACACAAAAAGCTGGAGTACCTCTCTCTCTGTCCCTCTACCCATCACCCTAGTCATTGTATAAAGACTTAAGGGCCTGTCCCACCAGCATCCGACTCCATGCGGTGAGCGCGATCAAACTAGAAGCGGGGGCCGCGTGGAGGTCGGGTGATCCCTGTACAGGGCCGTTCTCAACAGCATGCGCCTGCATGCGGCAAGCCCGACCAAACCGGCAGCAGGGGCCGCACGGAGGTCAGGTGAGTGGCGCAACGCGGCGCAAAGTGAGGCGAACTTGGAGCAAAGTCTTAAAGGTAAGTTCACCAGGACAGAGAGGGACACACAGAGAGGGGCACAGAGGCACACACACAGAGGGCCACGGAGCCACACACAGAGAGGGTCACGGAGGCACCTACAGAGAGGGTCATGGAGGCACGACATCGAGCTGGTGTGTAATGCGTGGAGGCGACTGCGAGCCGACAAGCCGTTGCCGCGCAGAATTTTTGAACGTGGTCAGTTTTTCGGAGCCCCGTGCGATGTCGGGATGAACTCCGCACAATTCTGCACGGCTCCGGCGATCGAAGTGGGACCGGCCCCGCGACGCCGGACGGCTCAAGCGACCACGTTAGGTCGCGCTCATCGCGTGGAGTTACATGCTGGTGGGACAGGCCCTTTAGACGATTTTTTAGCCGGAAAAAAAGGCTTTTTGCCCGACGGCAATGTCCACGACAAGCTACCAACTAGTCAACGTCAAGCTATGACAAGCTACGCCGACCGGCGACACGATACCTTGCGACTCAGGACGTCCACACACGACAAACTTCGAACACACAGGCGAAAACTACGATACAAGCCCATATGTCGGCGACACATCAAGACAACTGAAGACTTCTCTTGACGCCGGTACCTATCGCAGGTTGACGTAGGATGACGTAGGTTGTAGCCAATGGAATTCACCGAGGTCGTGACCCGGCGACAATCAACGTCACCTGGCATCATCCTAGCGACAACCTACGACACCACCTACAACGGGAGAAGACACGCACCGACAAGCCAACTGTCGCCGAAAGGTTTTGAACATTTCAAAATCCAGCGGTGACAGAAAAATAAGGATGAAACAGCTCACGACAATACAGGTGTCACCCTGCCTCACGCCATAACCATAGAAGCATAGAAACATAGAAAATAGGTGCAGGAGGAGGCCATTCCACCCTTCGAGCCAGCACCGCCATTCATTGTGATCATGGCTGATCATCCCCAATCAATAACCCATGCCTGCCTTCTCCCCATATCCCTTGACTCCACTAGCCCCTAGAGCTCTATCTAACTCTCTCTTAAACCCATCCAGTGATTTGGCCTCCACTGCCCTCTGTGGCAGGGAATTCCACAAATTCACAACTCTCTGGGTGAAAAAGTTTTTCCCACCTCAGTCTTAAATGGCCTCCCCTTTATTCTCAGACTACAGACTATTTTTCGGCAGTCGCAGAAAAAATCGCCTAAGTGGGAAAGGCCATAGTTTCACTATCGTTCAGCTAAGTTTCAATGCTTCATTTTTTAGTTTCGAGATTTAGAGAATTGTTATATTGTTATATGGTTATATGGTTAAGATCCCCTCTCATCCTTTTATACTCCAGAGTATACAAGCCCAGCCGCTCCATTCTCTCAGCATATGACAGTCCCGCCATCCCGGGGATTAACCTTGTGAACCTACGCTGCACTGCCTCAATCGCAAAAATGTCCTTCCTCAAATTTGGAGACCCAAAACGGCACACAATACTCCAGAGCCCTATACAACTGCAGAAGGACCTCTTTGCTCCTATATTCAAATCCTCTTGTTATGAAGGACAACATGCCATTAGCTTTCTACACTGCCTGCTGTACCTGCATGTTTACTTTCAGTGACTGATGTACAAGGACACCCAGGTCTCGTTACACTTCCCTTTTCCCTAATCTGACACCATTGAGATAATAATCTGCCTCCTTGTTCTTGCCGCCAAGTAGATAACCTCACATTTATCTACTTTATACTGCATCTGCCATGCATCTGCCCACTCACTCAACCTGTCCAGATCCCCCTGCAATCCCCATATAACCTCCAAGCTGATCTAAGAATCCACTCGGAGACTCTTTACAAACTCCCTTTCTTGGGGTCCAGAACCAACCTGATTTTCCCAGTCTACCTGCATATTGAAATGTCCCATAACCACAGTGGCATTACTTGTGTTACATGCCAGTTTTAACTCCTGCTGCAACTTGCACCCTATATCCAGGCTACTGTTTGGGGGCCTGTGGATAACTCCCATTAATTCATCATTCCTATCCACAGTGACTCTACCTCGTCAGCCCCTACGTCACCCCTCGCAAGGGACTGAATTCCATCCCTCACCATCAGAGCTACCCCCACCTCCTCTGCCCACCTGCCTGTCCTTTCTATAGGATGTATAACCCTGAATATTCAGTTCCCAGGCCCGATCCTCCTGCAGCCACGTCTCTGTAATCCCCACACTGTCATATCTACCAGTCTCAAGCTCATCCACTTTACTTCTTATACTTTGTGCATTCATATATAATACTTTTAATCCATTACTCACCTCAACTTTCACATCGGTTCCTATTTCATTTGGCCATACTCTCCTATCCCTTCGTGAGCTTTCTGTCCCGTTATTTTTTGGTGCCTTTCTAAACTTTTCCTATACTCTCTTTCCCTTTAACTCCATCCTTGTATTTTAAATTTGTCCCCCCCCCCCCCCCCCCCACTATTCCTGCACTAAGTAGATGTGGTTGTGATAAGCCTTTGAGGAATTCCTGTCTGGGCGAGATTCTGGGTGGCGGGGAAAGTCATTCAATGATTAGCTGTGCTTGTTTGAACTCCACACGTTCTGCATTGTGCAGAGAAGATGCATCTGTAACAAGGAACTTTTTCGCCTCCACTATTTTTTTTGCCCATGCTGTTAGACGTGGCCCAGCAAAACACACTGTTTACCAACCTGTGTGAGGAGATTGACAAAAACGCTGGAGAAACTCAGCGGGTACGGCAGCATCTATGGAGCGAAGGAAATTGGCAACGTTTCGGGCCGAAACCCTTCTGCAGACTGATGTGAGGGTGGGGGGGCAGGGAAGAAGAAAGGAAGAGGTGGAGCCAGAGGGCTGAGGGAGAGCTGAGAAGGGGAGGAGATAGGGTGCAGGGTGCAGGGTGACTTGGATGCTGCAGGGTGATTTGGATAGGCTGAGTGAATGGGCAGATGCATGGCAGATGCAGTATAATGTGGATAAATGTGAGGTTATCCACTTTGGTGGCAAAAACATGAGGGCAGACTATTATCTGAATGGTGGCAGATTAGGAAAAGTGGAGATGCAACGAGACCTGGGTGTCATGGTACACCAGTCATTGAAAGTAGGCATGCAGGTGCAGCAGGCAGTGAAGAAAGCAAATGGTATGTTAGCATTCACAGCGAAAGGATTTGAGTATAGGAGCAGGGAGGTTCTACTGCAGTTGTACAGGGTTTTGGTGAGGCCACACCTGGAGTATTGCGTACAGTTTTGGTCTCCAAATCTGAGGAAAGACATTCTTGCCATAGAGGGGGTACAGAGAAGATTCACCAGACTAATTCCTGGGATGTCAGGACTTTCATATGAGGAAAGACTGGATAGACTCGGCTTGTACTCGCTGGAATTTAGAAGATTGAGGGGGAATCTCATAGAAACTTACAAAATTCTTAAGGGGTTGGACAGGCTAGATGCAGGAAGATTGTTCCCGATGTTGGGGGAGTCCAGAACAAGGGGTCACAGTCTAAGGATAAGGGGGAATTCCTTTAGGACCGAGGTGAGGAAAACATTCTTTACACAGAGAGTGGTGAGTCTCAGGAATTCTCTGCCACAGAAGGTAGTTGAGGCCAGTTCATTGGCTATATTAAAGAGGGTGTTAGATGTGGCACTTGAGGCTAAAGGGATCAGGGAGTATGGAGAGAAGGCAGGTACGGGATACTGAGTTGGATGATCAGCCATGATCATATTGAATGGCGGTGCAGGCTCGAAGGGCCGAATGGCCTACTCCTGCACCTATTTTTCTATGTTTCTACGTTTCTATGTAAGGACTACCTGAAATTGGAGGTCAACGTTCATACCACTGGGGTGCAAACATCCAAAGTGAAATATGAGGTGCTGCTCCTCTAATTTACGGTGGTCCTCACTCTCGCCATGGAGGAGGCCCAGGACAGTAAGGTCGGATTCGGAATGGGAGGTGGAGTTGAAGTGCTGAGCCACCGGGAGATCAGGTTGGTTAATGCGGACTGAGCGGAGGTGTTCGACAAAACGATCGCCAAGCCTGCGCTTGGTCTCACCGATGTAGAGCAGCTGACATCTAGAGTAGCGGATGCAGTAGATGAGGTTGGAGGAGGTGCAGGTGAACCTCTGCCTCACCTGGAAAGACTGCTTGGGTCCTTGAATGGAGTCAAGGGGTGAGGTAAAGCGACAATCAATTGTCTTCAGTGTTTCCACTAGTGGGAGAATCTGGGACCAGAGGCCGTAGCGTCAGAATTAGAGGACGTACTGTATCTTAAGAAATGAGATGAGGAGGAATTTCTTCAGTCAAAGGGGAGAAAATAAATGTCACAAAAGGCTGTGGACGCCAAGTCAGTGGATATTTTTAATTTGGAAATTGACAGATGCTGATTAGTACGTGTATCAGGGGTTATGGGGAGAAGGCAGGAGAATGAGGTTGAGAGTGAAAGATAGATCGGCCATGATTGAATGGCGGAGTAGACTTGATGGGCCAAATGGGATAATTCTGCTCATAACACTTCTGAACTTATAGACAATAGATAATAGGCCCTTCGAGCCAGCACCGCCATTCAATGGGCAGTGTAAATGGCAAATTTAAACTCTTGAACCTATACATCTAACAGTGTGATATTCAGAATGAGATGACAAAAGACGAGATTGCATAGAGTCAATTAATTATTTTCAGTTTATACAGTGTTTAGAGATAACATTTAAAGGGCCTGTCCCACTTACGCAATTCTTTTCGGCGACTTGCCGGCTCCCGTCATAGTTGCAGCGGGTTGCCGAAAATTTTCAACATGTTGAAAATCCATGTGACGCCTGTTTGGTGGTGAGTAGTCGCGCGAAGAGTCGTACCTTTTTCTGGTCGCCGCTGAATTTTCGACACGTTGAAAACTTTCGGCAACCTGCTGCGACTATGACGGGTGCCGGGCAAGACGCCGAAAAATTCCCGTAAGTGGGGCGGGCCCTTAACTCTTTCTAGCCGCGTCAGTAAAATTAATAGCGCCATTTTTTGAAAAGTAATGGAAATTCATGAGCATAAGTGATAGAAGCTGAATTAGGCCATTCGGTCCATCAAGTCTACTCCGCCATTCAATCATGGCTGCTCTATCTCTCCCTCCTAACCCCATTCTCCAGCCTTAAGTCCAGACACCCGTACTGATCAAGAATCTAGCAATCCCCGCTTTAAAAATATCCATTGACTTGGCTACAGCCATACGTGGCAATGAATTCCACAGGTTCTCCACCCTCGTCCCTCTGTATCGTCCTCTTTGTACTTGCATCTATTGTACTTGCATTTGACTTGGTTGTATTTATGCATATTATCTGATCTTTGGTTTAATTTAGTTTACAGATACAGCACGGAAACAGACCCCACGACCCACCAAGTCCGATTCCCGCACACTATCCTACACACACTGGGGTCGATGTACAATGATTCCAGGCCAATTGACCTACAAACCTGCACGTCTTTGTAGTGTGGGAGGAAACCGTAGACCCCGGAGAAAGTCACGGGGAGAACGTACAAACTCCGCACAGGCAGCGCCCGTAGTCAGGATCAAACCCAGGTCTCTGGCGCTGTGAGGCAGCAACTACCGCTGCTCCACCGTGCCGCCCTTCGCCGATTTGTTTGGATAGCACGCTAAACAAAGCTTTTCACTGTACCTCAGTACACGTGACAACAATAAACCCAAACCTTAATGATCATCATCCTGAGAGTTGACGGACTGAGTCCAATTATTCATCTCGACAGTGGTCAAATGAATTGGATGTATTGATTTTCATTTTAAGTTCTCTTCCACATGATAGTTCTCTTAAAGGTAATGGAGTCAGGGGATATGGGGGAGAAGGCAGGAACGGGGCACTGATTGGGGATGATCAGCCATGATCACATTGAATGGCGGTGCTGGCTGGAAGGGCCGAATGGCCTCCTGCTGCACCTATTGTCTATCGTCTATAGTATGTACTACCCGTGTATATGTGGTGTATTTATATATATCTTCCTGCATTTATAAGATGCCGGAAAATTGTTCCCGATGTTGGGGAGGTCCAGGACAAGGGGTCACAGCTTAAGGATAAGGGGGAAATCCTTTAAGACCGAGATGAGAAAGACTTTTTTCACACAGTGAATGGCGAGTCTCTGGAACTCTCTGTCACAGAGGGTAGTTGAGGCCAGTTCATTGGCTATATTTAAGAGGGAGTTAGATGTGGCCCTTGTGGCTAAGGGGATCAGAGGGTATGGAGAGAAGGCAGGTACGGGATACTGAGTTACATGATCATATTGAATGGCGGTGCAGGCTCGAAGGGCCAAATGGCCTACTCCTGCACCTAATTTCTATGTTTCTATGTTTCTATAACACACAAATTATGCATATACATCAAAGGATAGATCAGGCAGATAACATATTCCCGATGTTGGGGAAGTCCAGAACCCGGGGCCACAGTTTAAGAATAAGGGGTAAGCCATTTAGAACAGAGATGAGAAAAACATTTTTCACACAGAGAGTTGTGAATCTGTGGAATTCTCTGCCCTAGAAGACAGTGGAGGCCGGTTCTCTGGATACGTTCAAGAGAGTTAGACAGAGCTCTTAAAGGTAATGGAGTCGGGGGATATGGGGAGAAGGGTGGAACGGGGCACTGATTGTGGATAATCTGCAATGATCACATTGAATGGCGGTGCTGGCTCGAACGGCCGAATGGCCTACTCCTGCACCTATTGTCTATTGTCTATGATAAGAAAAATGAGATAAAATAACTGTGTCAAACCCACAAGCTAAATATACATGCATTAGCTCTTGAAAAGAACGCAGAAGTATTTTTAGGCAAATATCTTAATTCCTTATTAACACAACTTTCAGTAGCAGTGGGGCCTGTTTGTTATAAGAATGCATAATATAATGAAAACTAACGGGAAGAATATTATTGTTTCGTGCTTCCATTTAACGCAGCAATTGCAAGAAATTAACATTTCCATTTATATAATTTTTTTAATCGTTTGAAAGAAAGATATCACAAAGATATCATATCATATCATATAATAAGGTAGACAAAAATGTTGGAGGAACTCAGCGGGTGAGGCAGCATCTACGGAGAGAAGGAATAGGCGACGTTTCGGGTCGAGACCCTTGTTCAGACTGATGTCGGGGGAGGGGGGCGGAGACAGGAAAAAGAACGGAAGTAGGCGGAGATAGTAGGTTTGTGGAAGAGCTGGGAAAGGGGAGGGGAAGGAGGGAGAAAGCAAGGACTATCTATACGGTATGTAGATCAAATCTCATTACCTCATTCTATATCAGTTATGTTGCAAAGGGGAGGTTATCGTAATTAGTTTAATCATTCCTGCTTGATAATATTTGAGTATATGTTAAGTTCGTACGTGTAACAAAAAATACATATAACTTAAGTGGTTGGACAGGCTAGATGCAGGAAGATTGTTCCCGATGTTGGGGAGGTCCAGGACAAAGGGGTCATAGCTTAAGGATAAGGGGGAAATCCTTTAGGACCGAGATGAGAAAGACTTTTTTCACACAGATAATGGCGAGTCTCTGGAACTCTCTGCCACAGAGGGTAGTTGAGGCCAGTTCATTGGCTATATTTAAGAGGGAGTTAGATGTGGCCCTTGTGGCTACGGGGATCAGAGGGTATGGAGAGAAGGCAGGTACGGGATACTGAGTTGGATGATCAGCTATGATCATATTGAATGGCGGCGCAGGCTCGAAGGGCCGAATGGCCTACTCCTGCACCTACTTTCTATGTTTCTATGTTTCTATAATACACAAATTATACATATACATCAAAGGATAGATCAGGCAGGTAACATATTCCCGATGTTGGGAATGTCCAGAACCAGGGGCCACAGTTTAAGAATAAGGGGTAAGCCATTTAGAACAGAGATGAGAAAAACATTTTTCACACAGAGAGTTGTGAATCTGTGGAATTCTCTGCCCTAGAAGACAGTGGAGGCCGATTCTGTGGATACTTTCAAGAGAGTTAGACAGAGCTCTTAAAGGTAACGGAGTCCGGGTATATGGGGAGAAGGGTGGAACGGGGCACTGATTGTGGATGGTCTGCAATGATCACATTGAATGGCGGTGCTGGCTCGAAGGGCCGAATGGCCTACTCCTGCACCTATTGTCTATTGTCTATTGTCTATTGTCTATAATGTACTACCCGTGTATGTGTGATGTATGTATATATATATATATATATATATATATATATATATATATATATATATATAAGCACACAAATCTCTATTTGCACACAAATAGTATTAAACCAATTATGCTAAAATACTATCTAAGTGAAAAGTTATATAATATGAATATATATATATATTCCTGAAAATGTTAATAAATTCACATCTAAAACTTCACGTACATTATGACTTTATGACATGACTTTAGAATTAAGGGACAGAGGTTTAGGGGTAACATGAGGGGGAACTTCTTTACTCAGAGAGTGGTAGCGGTGTGGAATGAGCTTCCAGTGGAAGTGGTGGCGGCAGGTTCGTTGGTATCATTTAAAAATAAATTGGATAGGCATATGGATGAGAAGGGTATGGACGGTTATGGTATGAGTGCAGGCAGGTGGGACTAAGGGAAAAAAGTTGTTCGGCACGGACTTGAAGGGCCGAGATGGCCTGTTTCCGTGCTGTAATTGTTATATGGTTATATGGTTATATTATATATACCCGCACACACAATATATACAAATAGTATTAAACCAATTGTGCTAAAATATTATCTATGTGAAAAGTTATATAATATGAATATATATATATATTCCTAAAAATGTTCAGAAAGTCAGGTATATAACTTCATATACATTATATATACCCGCACACACACTTTGCACACACACACTTCATATACACACACATAGTATTAATACACAATTTATGAACATTTATGAATATATATATTCATATAATATATATAATTATATATATAAATATATATTTATATATATATATATTCATATAGATATATATAGCTTTTCACTTATATAGTATTTTAGCGCAATTCTTTTAATACTATTTGTATATATGTGAAGTGCGTGTCTGCGAATTGTGTGTGTCCGGGTATATACATATATAAATACTTCACATAGACACGAGTAGTATATAGATAATAGACAATAGACAATTGGTGCAGGAGTAGGCCATCCGGCCCTTCGAGCCAGCACCGCCATTCAATGTGATCATGGCTGATCATCCCCAATCAGTACCCCGTTCCTGTCTTCTCCCCATATCCCCTGACTCCGCTATCTTTAAGAGCCCTATCTAGCTCTCTCTTGAAAGCATCCAGAGAACTGGCCTCCACCGCCCTCTGAGGCTGAGAATTCCACAGACATCCCCGGGGCTCTCTGTGAGAAAAAGTGTTTCCTCATCTGCGTTCTAAATGGCCTACTCCTTATTCTTAAACTGTGGCCCCTGGTTCTGGACTCCCCCAACATCAGGAGCATGTTTCCTGCCTCTAGCGTGTCCAGGCCCTTTACAATCTTATATGTTTCAACGAGATCCCCTCTCTTCCTTCTAAACCCCAGAGTGTACAAGCCCAGCTGCTCCATTCTCTCAGCATATGACAGTCCCGCCATCCCGGGAATTAACCTTGTGATCTACTTTTGATGTATATGTAAAATTTGTACGTGCAAATAGAATTTATATATGTGTGTGGTGTGTGTATATGTGTGTATGTATGTATACACACATAAATATTCATACACACATATACATATCTCGACCCGAAACGTCGCCTATCTCCTTCGCTCCTAGATGCTGCTGCACCCGCTGAGTTTCTCCAGCTTTTTGTGTAACCCTACATATATATATATATATATATATACACACACACATACATACATGCAAACACACACACACACACACACACACACACACACACACACACACATATATATATTGTATTTGCACACACAAACTTCACATATAAACTAATAGTATGTTGGTAGGAATTATTAAACCAATTGTACTAACTTACCCCTTTGAAACACAGATGATTTAGAATGGGGTCATGGGATTTGGTCTGCATGATAAATCATTTCTAACTATGCTTTTCCCTCTGTGCTCGCTAACTGCGTTTGACAGTCTGTTGATTCAGTTTTTCCAGACATACAGTGCTTTTCCTTTTGATCTATTAAATTTCGAACGAAAGAGGAAATAAACAAAAATCTAATAAAGTATATCCTATCAGTGGCAATTTGAGCTCCCGGCGGTTTCGAGGGGTGGGGGGGGGGAGGGGAGGGGATGTTTATTTCGTAAATGACTTTCTACGAAAAAAATCGATACGTTTAAGCTAGTTTTTTTCCTTGCGTTAATCCCAGACCGCAGCCAATCCACGAAACACTCTCAAGTTCTAAAAGGTGAAATTTCAGCCAAGTCGTAAGCAATCTCCCATTACCCAGTCCCGTGTTTTTTGGGTTGTGCACTTTGCTATTCTGGTGCTTTTGTCGTCGTCTAAGTGGGGGTATTAATGTGACTGCCTCTGAATGGGGTGGAATGACAGCTCTTTAAACGTGAGAACTGGGGTGCTTTAGATGGCCATTGTGCCTCCAGTAAAGTTGATTAGGAAGTGAAAACTTTAGGCAGTTGACAGCGCGCTTTGTTGGCTGCCAGAGGACTGTGACAAATACCTCTGAAAGGAACTTCACTTTTTTTTTTCCTTTTGTAAACAGAGATGTTCGGAATTTGGACCAAAAATGCGTTTGAGAAGATCTGCATTTCATCCGTGTCTAACTGCGCGGGAAACAGCACTAATAACTTGTTTTAATAACGGCTGGCGTTGAAATGTTCATCACCCAGCCCCGTCTCTTGTTTCAGGCCTGCAGATTGCCCCGCTAAGGAGCCTTTCATCCCGCTAAGTCGCATTGTGCAAGGCGGTGACTGATAGCCTTGATGTTTTTCAGCAGTCGGCTCGCGACCTTCCAGGGGCAAGTCAACGGCGCGCGACCCGTAAGGACTCAGGGTGCTGGGGGTAACTCGGCGGGTCAGGCAGCATCTCTGGAGGACGTTTCGGGTCGAGAGCCTTCTTCAGACTGATTGTAGGGAGTGGGGGTGGGGGGGGGGAAGAAAATAAAACGGGGAAAGCGGAGAAGCAGAACAAAGCTCGTAGCTAATACGTAGCTGCAGGAATCACACAGAGAGAGGGAGTGGTGAGAGAGGGCCTCATACAATGTTATGTTAACATACAATGTAATGTTAAAATTGTACAAGGCATTGGTGAGACCAATTCTGGAGTATGGTGTACAATTTTGGTCGCCTAATTATAGGATGTCAACAAAATAGAGAGAGTACAGAGGAGATTTACTAGAATGTTGCCTGGGTTCCAGCAACTAAGTTACAGAGAAAGGTTGAACAAGTTAGGTCTTTATTCTTTGGAGCGCAGAAGGTTAAGGGGGGACTTGATTGAGGTCTTTAAAATGATGAAAGGGATAGACAGAGTTGACGTGGATAAGCTTTTCCCATTGAGGGTAGGAAAGATTCAAACAAGAGGGCATGACATGAGAATTAAGGGACAGAAGTTTAGGGGTAACATGAGGGGGAACTTCTTTACTCAGAGAGTGGTGGCTGTGTGGAATGATCTTCCTGCAGAAGTGGTGGAGGCAGGATCGATTTTAACATTTAAAAGTAAAGTGGATAGGTATATGGACGGGAAGGGAATGGAGGGGTATGGTCTGAGTGCAGGTAGATGGGACTAGAGGAAAATAAATGGTCGGCACGGACTGGAAGGGCCGAGAAGGCCTGTTTCCGTGCTGTAATTGTTATATGGTTATATGGTTACAAATCACGTCGGAGTCAGAGAGTGATACAGCGTTGAAACAGGCCCTTCGGCCCAACTTGCCCACGCCTCATCCCCACTAGTTCCACTTTGTTGCATTTGGCCCATATCCCTCTGAACTTGTCCTATCCATGTACCTGCCTAATTGCTTCTTAAACGTTGGGATAGTCCCAGCCTCAAATACCTCCTCCGGCAGCTCATTCCATACACCCACCACCCTTTATGTGAAAAAGATACCCCTCAGATTCTTACCAAATCCTACCAGCTCCTTGTTTCTACATTATACAGTCATTGTTCAAGTTCCAAGTGTATACCTGACAGCCTATTCAATCCATTTAACTGATTAAATGTTTCTCTAACATTGTTATAGTCCCTGTCTCAACTACCTCCTCTGGCAGCTTGTTCCATACACCAACCACCCTTTGCATGAAAAAGTTACCCATCTGGTTCCTAAAAAGTTCCTCTACGCAGACTATTTAAAGGGTGTCAAGTTGGGAAAAAGGAAAGTACAACGGGATCTTTCCCCAGAATGACCCCAGAATTAACGGGAAAGAAAGCTCACAAAGGGATAGGAGAGTATGGCCAAGTGTAATAGGAATCGATGTGAAAGGGGCCACTTGTCAACATAATTGTATAAGGAGTAAGAGTGTTGTAAAAACAAGCCTGAAGGCTTTGTGTCTCAATGCGAGGAGCATTCGTAATAAGGTGGATGAGTTGAAGGTGCAGATAGCGATTAATGACTATGCTATAGTTGGGATCACGGAGACTTGGCTCCAGGATGACCAAGGCTTGGAGCTGAACATCCAGGGATATTCAATATTCAGGAGGGATAGACGAAAAGGAAAAGGAGGTGGGGTAGCGTTGCTGGTGAGTGATTAATGCAATAGAAAGGAAGGACATTAGCATGGAGGATGTGGAATCGATATGGGTAGAGCTGCGAAACTCTAAGGGGCAGAAAACGCTAGTGGGAGCCGTGTACAGGCCACCTAACAGTAGTATTGGAGTTGGGGATGGTATCAAACAGGAAATTAGAAATGCGTGCAACAAGGGTAACACGGTTATAATGGGTGACTTCAATCTGCATGTAGATTGGGTGAATCAAATTGGCAGGGGTGCTGAGGAAGAGGATTTCTTGGAAAGTATGCGGGATAGTTTTCTCAACCAACATGTGGAGGAACCAACGAGAGAGCAGGCTATTCTAGACTGGGTATTGAGTAATGAGGAAGGGTTAGTTAGCAGTCTTGTTGTGCGTGGCCCCTTGGGCAAGAGTGACCATAATATGGTTGAGTTCTTCATTAGGATGGAGAGTGACAAAATTAAGTCAGAAACAAGGGTTCTGAACTTGAACAAAGGTAACTTTGAAGGTATGAGATGTGAATTGGCCAAGATAGACTGGCAGGTGATTCTTAAAGGGTTGGCAGTGGATGTGCAATGGAAGGTATTTAAAGACTGCATGGATGAAGTACAAAAATTGTTCATACCACTTTGGCAAAATAATAAATCGGGGAAGGTGGTACATCCATGGATAACAAGGGAAATCAGGGATAGTATAAAAGCAAAAGATGAGGCATACAAATTTGCCAGAAAAAGCAGCCTACCGGAGGACTGGGAGAAATTCAGAATCCAGCAGAGGAGGACAAAGGGCTTAATTAGGAAAGGGAAAATAGATTATGAAAGGAAACTGGCAGGGAACATAAAAACTGACTGCAAAAGTTTTTATAGATATGTGAAGAGAAAGAGACTAGTTAAAACAAATGTTGGTCCCTTGCAGTCAGAAACAGGTGAATTGATCATGGGGAACAAGGACATGGCAGACCAATTGAATAACTACTTTGGTTCTGTCTTCACTAAGGAAGACATAAAGAATCTGCCGGAAATAGCAGTGGAACGGGGGTCAAATAAGATGGAGGAACTGAGTGAAATCCAGGTTAGCCGGGAGGTGGTGTTGGGTAAATTGAACGGATTGAAGGCCGATAAATCCCCAGGGCCAGATAGTCTGCATCCCAGAGTACTCAAGGAGGTAGCCACAGAAATAGTGGATGCATTAGTGATAATTTTTCAAAATTCCTTAGATTCTGGAGTAGTTCCTGAGGATTGGAGGGTAGCTAATGTAACCCCACTTTTTAAAAAAGGAGGGAGAGAGAAAGCGGGGAATTACAGACCAGTTAGTCTAACATCGGTAGTGGGGAAACTGCTAGAGTCAGTTATTAAAGATGGGATAGCAGAACATTTGGAAAGTGGTGAAATCATTGGACAAAGTCAGCATGGATTTACGAAAGGTAAATCATGTCTGACAAATCTGATAGAATTTTTCGAGGATGTAACTAGTAGAGTGGATAAGGGAGAACCAGTGGATGTGTTATATCTAGACTTTCAGAAGGCTTTCGACAAGGTCCCGCATAAGAGATTAGCATACAAACTTAAAGCACACGGTATTGGGGGTTCAGTATTGATGTGGATAGAGAACTGGCTAGCAGACAGGAGGCAAAGGGTAGTAGTAAATGTGTCCTTTTCAGAATGGCAGGCAGTGACTAGTGGGGTGCCGCAAGGCTCAGTGCTGGGACCCCAGCTATTTACAATATATATTAATGATTTGGACGAGGGAATTCAATGCAACATCTCCAAATTTGCAGATGATACCAAGCTGGGGGGTATAGTTAGGTGTGAGGAGGATGCTTGGAGGCTGCAGGGTGATTTGGATAGGCTGAGTGAATGGGCAGATGCATGGCAGATGCAGTATATTGTGGATAAATGTGAGGTTATCCACTTTGGTGGCAAAAACATGAGGGTAGACTATTATCTGAATGGTGGCAGATTAGGAAAAGGGGAGATGCAACGAGACCTGGGTGTCATGGTACACCAGTCATTGAAAGTAGGCATGTATCTTTGTTCTTCAAGGATGCTACCTGACCCGCTGAATTGCTCCAGCATTTTGTGTATATCTTTGGTATAAACCTTCTGCAGTCTTCCACCGTGCAACCCAATTATAGCCTTCTGAAAGTTCAGCTTTTCATTCACTGGCATCTTCGAGAAAGGAAAATGAGTTTGAAACATTGCCAGGTCGATGTAAAATCCACCAGTGTAGCTCCATATGTCAGAGATGATTAAGAATCTCTTCTTAATGGTTACCTTTAAGGGCCTGTCCCACCAGCATGCAACTCCATGCGATGAGCGCGACCTAACGTGGTTGCTTGAGCCGTCCGGCGTCGCAGGGCCGGTCCCACTTCGATCGCCGGAGCCGTGCGGAATTGTGCGGAGTTCGTCCCGACATCGCGCGGGGCTCCGAAAAACTGACTATGTTCAAAAATTCCGTGCGGCAACGGCTTGTCGGCTCGCAGTCGCCTCGACGCATTTCACACCGCCCCGACATCGTGCCTCCGCGAACCTATCTGTAGGTGCCTCCATGACCCTCTATGTGTGTGGCTCTGTGGCCCTCTGTGTGTGTGTGCCTCTGTGCCCCTCTCTGTGTGACCCTCTCTGTCCTGGCGAACTTACCTTTAAGACTTCGCTCCAAGTTCGCCTTACTTTGCGCCGCGTAGCGCCACTCACCCGACCTCCGCGCGGCCCTCGCTGCCGGTTTGGTCGTGCTTGCCGCATGCAGGCGCATGCTGGTGGGAACGGCCCTGTACAGGGGATCACCCGACCTCCGCGCGGCCCCCGTTTCTAGTTTGATCGCGCTCATCGCATGGAGTCGGATGCTGGTAGGACAGGCCCTTTACACACAAGTTGTGCTGCATTTTCTGCTACAATAGCATACGTATCAGACAAATAATTCATTAAAATACTAGGAATGGAACGGGCACAGTGGCGCAGCGGTAGAGTTGCTGCCTTACAGCGCCAGAGACCCGGGTTCGATCCTCACCACGGGTGCTTGTCTCTACGGGGTTTGTACGTTCTCACCGTGACCTGCGTGGGTTTTCTCTGAGATCTCCGGTGTCCTCCCACACTCCAAAGACGTACATGTTTATGGGCTCATTGGCCTGGTAAAAATTGTACATTGTCCCTAGTGCGTGTAGCAACAAAACACACATTTTAACATAAACATCCACCACAGTCACTCCTCCACATTTCTCACTGTGATGAAAGGCGAAAAAAAAAAGGTTTAGAGGGATATGGGCCAAACGCAGGGAGGTGGGACTAGTATATAAACATATAAAATAGGTGCAGGAGTAGGCCATTTGGCACTTCGAGCCAGCACCGCCATTCAATATGATCAAGGCTGATCATCCAGAATCAGTAGCCCCGGTCCTGCGTTCTCCCCATATCCCTTGATTCCGTTAGCCATAAGAGCTATATCCAACTCTCTCTTGAATACATCCAGTGAATTGGCCTCCACTGCCTTCTGTGGCAGAGATTTCCACAAATTCACAACTCTCTGGGTGAAAAGGTTTTCCTCATCTCAGTTCTAAATGGCCCACCCCTTATTCTTAAACTGTGACCCCTGGTTCTGGACTCCCCCAACATCAGGAACATTTGTCCTTCATCTAGCTTGTTCAATCCCATAAGAATTGTATATGTTTCCATAAGATCCCCTCTCATCCTTCTAAATTCCAGTGAAGTGGAGCATGTTTACTTTTAGAGACACAGCGCGGAAACAGGCCCTGCGGCCCACCAGGTCCGCGCCGATAGCGATCCCCGCACATTAACGCTATCCTACACACACTAGGAACAATTTGTACATTTACCAAGTCAATGAACCTACAAACCTGTACGTCTTTGGAGTGTGGGAGGAAACCGAAGATCTCGGAGAAAAGCCACGCGGGTCACGGGGAGAACGTACAAACTCCGTACTGACAGCACCCGTAGTCGGGATCGAACCTGGGTCTCCGGCGCTGCATTCGCTGTAAGGCAGCAACTCTACCGCTGCGCCACCGTGACCACCCATGTTGGTCGGTGTGTGGACAAGTTGGGCCTGTTTCCACACTTTGTGACTCAATACGTCTCTGACTAAACATTCTGGTAATCCAAGCCTTATATTACTTAACAAGAAGCACGAGGGAGATATTCTCTCAGAGTCAATATCCAGCAGGAAACCTATTTGGCAAATTGACTTTCCAGTCAGCGGAGACAGCGGGAAGCCACATGTGCAGTAGGAGTTCACTCCCAGGTGGCAATAACTCACCCACCTGTAATTATTATCAGCGTTTAGAAGGTTGAGGGGGGACCTCATTGAAACTGACGGAATAATGAAAGGCACAGATAGAGTGGATGGGGAAAGATGTTTCCACTGGTGGGAGAGTCTAGGACTACAGGTCACAGGCTCAGAATTAAAGGGCGCCCTTTTAGAAAGGAGGTGAGGAGGAACTTCTTTAGTTAATCTGTGGAACTCATTGCCACAGAGGGCTGTGGAGGCCAAGTCAGTGGATATTTTTAAGGCAGAGATGGACAAATTCTTGATTAGAACGGGTGTCAGGGGTTAAGGGGAGAAGGCAGGAAAATGGGGTTGGGAGGCAGAGGTCAGCCATGATTGAATGGGGCGGAGCAGACTCGATGGGCCCAATGGCCTAATTCTACTCCCGTAACACGTGAACTTGTGAACTCGTCTCCGTAACGACACCACATCAGTTGAGCAGGGTTACATTCTGCTTCCCCTTTGTCACTTGTCGAAGTTTAAATATTTGTTTTAGAAACGTGGAAAACACCGAGTCCGTGCCAACCAGCGATCCCCGCACACTAACACTATTCTACACACACTGGGGACGATTTATAATTATACCAAAGACTATTAAACCAGCAAACCTGTCTGTCTTTGTAGTGTGGGAGGAAACCAGAGCTCCCGGAGAAAAGCCACGCAGTCACAGGGAGAACGTACAAACTTCATACAGACAGCACCAGTAGTCGGGATTGTATCCGGGTCTCTGGCGCTGTAAGGCAGCAACTCTACCGCTGTAACATATTTGAAGAGTGTTGCATGGTTTTGTAGCAGAATTAATTATTTTCTTCTCAAAATAATCAAATTATTTCAATATCAACATTGAGCCAGAGAGTCATAGTCATTGAGCGAGGAAACAGGCACTTTAGCCCAACTTATCCATGCCTACCAAGATCCCCTGTCCTAGCCAGTTCCATTTGTCCGTGTTTGCCCCATATATCTCTAAACCTTTTCTATCCATAACCCGATACATCGCGTATCTTTGTTCTTTGTTAATGTACCAGTTCGATCATGACTACGGGCGCTGTCTGGACGGGGTTTGTACGTTCTTCCCGTGACCTGCCACACTTCAAAGACGTCCGTGTTTGTAGGTTAATTGGCTTGGTAGAAATAGAAATTGTCCCTAGTGTGTGTCGGGCAGTGTTAGTGTGCGGGGATCGCTGGTCGGTGCGGACTCGGTGGGCCGAAGGGCCCGTTTCCGCGCTGTACCTCCGAGCTAATCGAAACTATAATGATTTCTTGAGGGTAGTGGAGTCAGGGGGATGTGGGGAGAAGGCAGGAACGGGGGTACTGATTGTGGATTGGCATAAGTGTAAATTGTCCCTAGTGTGTGTAGGATAGTGTTAATATGTGGGGATGGCTGGTCAGTGCGGACCTGGTGAGTCTGTGGAATTCTCTGCCTCAGAGGGCGGTGGAGGCCGGTTCTCTGGATGCTTTCAAGAGAGAGCTAGATAGGGCTCTTATAAAATAGCGGAGTCAGGGGATATGGGGAGAAGGCAGGAACGGGGTACTGATTGGGGATGATCAGCCATGAATGGCGGTGCTGGTTCGAAGGGCCGAATGGCCTACTCCTGCACCTATTGGCTATTGTGAATACTGAACATATAAAAAACTTGAATTCGATTCAATTTTAGTTACAAAATCTATCATATTTGTCCTTACATTTGCTTTTTTATCCTTACGTGTACACAGGCTTTTGGTTACGGAGGTCAAATGACATCTGACCAACCCGCCCACTATTTCAGAGAGAAAATGAAACATGTGTTTTAGCCCCCCCCCAAACGCGATCTTTGCATGTGCTTCTGTTTAATAAACATAACTAACAAGCTGTGTACTAAGTCCCATGTGGGATGTGCTTCTTGGAAATGATTGCAAGTAGGTGGGAGTTTTCGCATTCTTCCAAAGACCGATGACAATGCTTTGGAACGGGAACGTTTTTTACCTCAGGTTCTTACATTGTCAAACAGCCCTACCTCAAATGTGGTGTAAATCCAATTCAACACTGTGATAGGAAAGATATTGTCAAGCTTGAAAAGCTTCAGATAAGAGATCTACGAGGATGTTGCCAGGACTAGAGGGTGTGAGCTACGGGGAGAGGTTGAGCAGGCTGGGTCTCTATTCCATGGAGCGCAGGAGGAGGAGTGGTCATCTTATAGAGGCGTATAAAATCATGAGAGGAATAGATCGGGTAGATGCGCAGAGTCTCTTGCTCAGAGTAGAGGAATCGAGGACCAGAGGACATGGGTTTAAGGTGAAGGGGAAAAGATTTAATAGGAATCCGAGGGGTAACATCTTCAAATAAAGGGTGGTGGGTGTATGGAACAAGCTGCCGGAGGAGGTAGTTGAGGCTGGGACTATCCCAATGTTTAAGAAACAGTTAGACAGGTACATGGATAGGACAGATTTGGAGGGATATGGATCAAATGCAGGCAGGTGGGACTAGCGTAGTTGGGGCATGTTGGCCTGTGTGGGCAAGTTGGGCCGAAGGGCCTGTTTCCACACTGTATGACTACAATAGGTGACTCATTAACAATATACCATGCATTGCAGTGCTCAATAACATGTGTCGGAAGGAACTGCAGATGCTGGTTTACACCAAAGTTAAACACAAAATGCTGGAGTAACTCAGCGGGACAGGCAGCATCTCTGGAGAGAAGGAATGGGTGATGTTTCGGGTCGAGACCCTTCTTCAGAATGAAGAAGGATCTGAAGGTCATAGGTCATAGGAGCTGAATTAGGCCATACAGTCTAAGTCATCAAGTCTGCTCCGCCATTCAATCATGGCTGATCGATCTCTCCCTCCTAAATCCATTCTCCTGCCTTGTCCCCATAACTCCTGACACCCATACCAAATCAAGAATCTATCTATCTCCGCCTTAGAAATATCGACCGACTTGGCCTCCACAGCCTTCCGTGGCAAAGAATCCCACAGATTCACCACCCTCTGACTAAAGAAATTCCTCCTCAGCTCCTTCCCAAAGGAACGTCCTTTAATTCCGAGGCTGTGTCCTCTAGGCCTAGACTCTCCCGCTAGTGGAAACATCCTCTCCACATCCACTCTATCCAGGCCTTTCACTGAAGAGGAGTCTCGACCCGAAACGTCACCCGTACCTTCGATCCAGAGATGCTGCCTGTCCCGCTGAGTTACTCCGGCGTTCTGTATCTGTACTCAATGACAGGTTTGGAATCTGTTATTATTTTGTGTCTCTGGGGAATTTGAGGCGATTAATGTTGAGTCTGAGATCATACATGTGCTATGGACGAGTGAGTGTCTGCGGGGATATAGGCCGAGAATATTTGCAACAATTGTACTCAGCGAGGATTAGAGTTTCTCTCTCTCTTGAGAGGAAACTATAATCTCCTTCTGGTAAATCCAGTTCCAAAGCATTTAAATCTGAATGTTTTTTCAATTAAAATATAACTATTCTGATCTGATTATGGAACAAGCATGGAATATAAAACATTATTCTCATTCTCTGCCTCAGAGGGCGGTGGAGGCCGGTTCTCTGGATGCTTTCAAGAGAAATCTGGAGAGGGCTCTTAAAAATAGCGGATTCAGGGGATATGGGGAGAAGGCAGGAACGGGGTACTGATTGGGGATGATCAGCCATGATCACAGTGAATGGCGGTGCTGGCTCGAAGGGCCGAATGGCCTACTCCTGCACCAATGGGCCATAAAGTCCACACTGAACCTGATGCCAAGTTAAACTAATCTCATCTACCTACACGTGTTCCATATCCCTCCATTCCCTGCATGTCCTACAGTATCTAAAAGGCTCAAACACCACTATCGTAGCTGCCTCCACCACTACCCCAGGCAACGTGTTCCAGGCACCCACCACTCCCTGTTTGAGTTCAGTTTTAGTTTGGAGATTCCCTCCGCGCCGCCCAGCGATCCCCGCGCACCAACGCTGTCCTACACACCCTGCGAACAATTTTACAATTGTGCCAAGCCAATTATCCTACAGACGTGTATGTCTTTAGAGTGTGGGAGGACGGTCGGTCACGGGGAGAACGCACAAACTCCACACAGTCAGCAGCTGTAGTCAGGATCGAACCCGGGTCTCTGGCGCTGTGAGGCAGCAACTCTACCGCTGGTCACCGTGCCGCACCTGGCCTTTCGAAGGTTAATTCCCGGGATGGCGGGACTGTCATATGGAGCAGCTGGGCTTGTACACTCTGAAGTTTAGAAGGATGAGAGGGGATCTTATAGAAACATATAAGTTTGTTAAAGGGTACTCAAAAGGCTGGAGAAACTCAGCGGGTGCAGCAGCATTTAAGGAGCGAAGGAGATCGGCGATGTTTTGGACCGAGACCCTTCTTCAGACCCGAAACGTCGCCTATCTCCTTCGCTCCTTAGATGCTGCTGCACCCGCTGAGTTTCTCCAGCCTTTTGTGTACCCTCGATTCTCCAGCATCTGCAGTTTCTTCTTTAAGATTGTTAAAGGTTTGGACGCGCTAGAGGTGTGGAAACATGTTCCAGATGTTGGGGGAGTCCAGAACCAGGGGCCACAGTTTAAGAATAAGGGGTAAGCCATTTAGAACGGAGACGAGGAAACACTTTTTCTCACAGAGAGTTGTGAGTCTGTGGAATTCTCTGCCTCAGAGGGCGGTGGAGGCAGGTTCTCTGGATGCTTTCAAGCGAGAGCTAGATAGGGCTCTTAAAAATAGCGGAGTCGGGGGATATGGGGAGAAGGCAGGAACGGGGTACTGATTGGGGATGATCAGCCATGATCACATTGAATGGCGGTGCTGGTTTGAAGGGCCGAATGGCCTACTCCTGCATGTTCCAGATGTTCCAGATGTTGGGACATTGTCTATTGTCTATTGTCTATTGCCTATTCATTCATCCGGCAGATTAAAATTGCATCCATTATTTCCATGGCTACCTCTTTCAGCACTTCTAGGTGCAGACTACAGCAAAGAGTCATAGAGATATACTGCGAATAGGCCCTTCGGCCCAACTTATCCATGCCGAGCAAAATGCCCCATCTACACTAGTCCCACCTGCCTGCGTTTGGCCCTTATCCCTCCAAACTTTTCCTATCTATGTATCTTTCCAAGTGACTTTTAAATGCTGTTAGAGAACCTGCCTCCTATGACTGACCATCCTCGAGGTGAGCAAGTTGCCCCTGACTCCTATAAATCGTTTTCCTCTCCCCTTCCACCTATGTCTTTAGGTTCCTGAATCTGTGTGGAAAAAGTTGCCCCTCTTGCTCCACGTTGGCACAGCGGTGGAGTTGCAGCTTGCAGTACTGGCGGCCCGGGTTCGACGCTGTCTGTGCAGAGTTTGTCCGTTCTCCCCGTGGCCGCGTGGGTTTCCCCCCACACTCCAAAGACGCACATGTTTGCGGGTTAATTGGCTCGGTGTATGTGCAAATTGTCCCTGGTGTGTGTAGGATAGTGTTAATATGTGGGGATTGCTGGTCGGCGTAGACTCGGGAGCGAAGGAGATCGGCGATGTTTTGGACCGAGACCCCGCTGTATCTCGGCAAAAAAAATCTTTCTCCTCTCATCGAGACCTGGGCGTCATGGTACACCAGTCATTGAAAGTAGGCATGCAGGTGCAGCAGGCAGTGAAGAAAGCAAATGGTATGTTAGCATTCATAGCAAAAGGATTTGAGTATAGGAGCAGGGATGTTCTACTGCAGTTGTACAGGGTTTTGGTGAGGCCACACCTGGAGTATTGCGTACAGTTTCGGTCTCCAAATCTGAGGAAAAAAATTCTTGCCATAGAGGGGGTACAGAGAAGATTCACCAGACTGATTCCTGGGATGTCAGGACTTTCATATGAGGAAAGACTGGATAGACTCGGCTTGTACTCGCTGGAATTTAGAAGATTGAGGGGGGATCTTATAGAAACTTACAAAATTCTTAAGGGGTTGGACAAGCTAGATGCTGAAAGATTGTTCCCGATGTTGGGGGAGTCCAGAACAAGGGGTCACAGTCTAAGGATAAGGGGGAATTCCTTTAGGACTGAGATGAGGAAAACATTCTTTACACAGAGAGTGGTGAGTCTCTGGAATTCTCTGCCAGAGAAGGTAGTTGAGGCCAGTTCATTGGCTATATTTAAGAGGGTGTTAGATGTGGCACTTGTGGCTAAAGGTATTGGAGAGAAGGCAGGTACGGGATACTGAGTTGGATGATCAGCCATGATCACATTGAATGGCAGTGCAGGCTCGAAGGGCCGAATGGCCTACTCCTGCATCTATTTTTCTATGTTTCTATGTTTCTATCTTAAACCTATATTTTCCCGTTCTTGATTCCCCTACTCTGGGTAAAAGACTATGCATTCACCATATCAATTCCCCCCCCCCGATTTTGTACAGCTTTATGAGATCAAACCTCATCCTCTGGCGCTCTGAGGAATATAGTCCTAGCCTGCTCAACCTCTCTCTGTGGCTCAGGCCTTCAAGTTCTGGCAACATCCTCCTTAATCTCTGGAGAGAAGGACTGGGCGACGTTTCGAGTCAAGACCCTTCTTCAGACTGATGTCCGGGGAGGGGGGACAAAGGTAGAATGTAGTCGGACCAGTGGGAGAACTGGGAAGGGGATGGAGAGAGAAAGCAAGGGTTATCTGAAGTTAGAGAAGTCTATGTTCATACCGCTGGGGTGTAAGCTGCCCCAAGCGAAATATGAGGTGCTCTTCCTCCAACTTGCGCTGGGCCTCACTCTGACAATGGAGGAGGCCCAGGACAGAAAGGTCAGATTGGGAAAGGGAGGGGGAGTTGAAGTGCTGATCCACCGGGAGATCAGGTCGGTTAAGACGGACTGAGCCGAGTTGTTCAGTGAAACGATCGCCGAGCCTGCGCTTGGTCTCACCGATGTGGAGAAGTTGACACCTGGAACAGCGGATACAGTAGATGAGGTTGGAGGAGGAGCAGGCGAACCTCTCCCTCAGAATGTTTGGGTCCTTGGATGGAGTTGAGGGGGGAGGTAAAGGGACAGGTGTTACATCTTCTGCAGTTGCAGGGGAGAGTACATGGGGAGGGGATGGTTTGGGTGGGAAGGAAAGATCTCTTGTGACCTTATGAAGGGTCTGACCTGAAACGTCATCCATTTACATTCTATCGTTCTCCCGCCCCCTCCCCGGCATCAGTCTGAAGAAGGGTCTCGACCCGAAATGTCGTGCATTCCTTCTCTCTAGAGATGCTGCCTCACCCGCTGAGTTACTCCAGCATTTTGTGTCTACCTTCGATTTAAACCGGCATCTGCAGTTCTTTCTTACACATCCTCCTTAATCTTCTCTACATGCTTTCAAGCTTAATTTTACCATGAGACTGAAAGTAGTGGACATGAATACAGGTGGTCAGGGGTTATGGGGAGAAGGTGGGAGAATGGGAGGGATTGATAAGCCATGATTGAATAGAGGAGTAGGCTTGAGGGGCCGAATGGCTTATTTCTGCTCCAATTACTTATGACCTTATGATCTTATGAAGGGTCTCGACCACAGTCTGACCTGGTCGAATAACATCTCATCAACAGTTAAGAGAGCGCAGCAGCGGTTGCACTTTCTGCGCCGGATGAGAAGAGCTCACCTCCCCCATCCCATCCTCACCACTTTCTACAGGGGCACCATAGAGAGTATTCTGACCAGCTGTATCTCTGTCTGGTTTGGGGACTGTAGAGCCTCCGACTGGAAGTCCGTGCAGAGTGTGGTGAGGACAGCGGAAAAAATCATCGGGACCTCTCTCCCCTCAATCGGGGATATTGCGACCAAACGTTGCGTGTCTAAGGCCAGCAGTATTATAAAAGACCCCACACATCTCCATCACGGACTGTTCACTCTGCTGCCCTCGGGCAAAAGATATCGCAGCATAACATAGAAACATAGAAACATAGAAAATAGGTGCAGGAGTAGGCCATTCGGCCCTTCGAGCCTGCACCGCCATTCAATGTGATCATGGCTGATCATCCAACTCAGTATCCCGTACCTGCCTTCTCTCCATACCCCCTGATCCCTTTAGCCACAAGTGCCACATCTAACGCCCTCTTAAATATAGCCAATGAACTGGCCTCAACTACCTTCTGTGGCAGAGAATTCCAGAGACTCACCACTCTCTGTGTAAAGAATGTTTTCCTCATTTCGGTCCTAAAGGAATTCCCCCTTATCCTTAGACTGTGACCCCTTGTTCTGGACTCCCCCAACATCGGGAACAATCTTCCAGCATCTAGCTTGTCCAACCCCTTAAGAATTTTGTAGGTTTCTATAAGATCCCCCCTCAATCTTCTAAATTCCATCGAATTCCATAAGGAGCAGAACATCAAGGTTCTGCAACAGCTTCTTCCCACGAGCCATCAGACTCCTGAATGCCATGTAATGGGCTGCCACCATTGTCTATTTATCCTTTTATCCATTTTATCCATCTTTATCCTTCTGTTAATTATCGTGTTGCACAGGGAGCCAAATGCAACGGAATTTCGTTTGGAACTGCATATATCGATGTATTTCTAAATGACAATAAAGTTTGTTTGACTTGACTGACTTTGAAACGTCACCCATTCCTTCTATCCAGAGATGCTGCCTGTCCCAGTGAGTTCTTGTGTCTACACTCTGAGATGATGTAGACTTGACAGAAAACGTATGATAAAATTGTCTGTGAGAATGTGAAAGAATTGACATTGACTTCGGACAGCCTGTGAAATGTACATTCCAGACGCAAAGAGCCAATTCTTAAAGTATTTCCTTGAGGCGGGAGATAAAGAATGCCATAAGGCACTGCAGATGAATTTTTCAGGACTTTGCTGGATATTGTTGGCAAGCAAGCCAACAGTAGTGAACAATATTTCTTATTTATGAGTCATTTCTGAGTCAATTTAAAAACAGGAAAAACAAAAACTGTACCACCAAAATCTTTTCAGTACAGAAGCTGTTGTTGATGTGGTAAGATGTTTGGTTAAAGGGCCTGTCCCACTATATGAGTTCACCCAAGAGCTCTCCCGAGTTTAAAAAAAAATCAAACTCGTGGTAAGTACCTAGAATGTACGTAGCGGGTACGTTGGAGCTTGGGACGTCTCTTAGCGGCTCGTAATGCTAACGGCAGGTACTCGGGAAACGCGGTAAGCTCCTGAAAAATGTCCACGAGAGCCTACGAGTGGCTATTACCGTAATTCTCCAAGTTCAAATCAGGAGAAACTCGAGAGAACTCTTGAATTACCTCGCACAGTGGGACAGGCCTTTAAGAGCTGTCACTGTTCTGTTATTTGCTTGGGTCAATGGAAATGCCTTAAAGATCACATGAATGGATTTGCCCCCTGTAGAATATTTTACTATTTGCTGCTGTAGTATAAATAATTTAGTTTAGATTTAGTTTTGTTTAGAAAGGGCCGGCACGGTGGCGCAGAGGTAGAGTTGCTGCCTGACAGCGTCGGAGACCCGGGTTCCATCCTGACCACGGGTGCGGTCTGTACGGAGTTTGTACGTTCTCCCCATGACCTGCGTGGGATTTCTCAGTGATCTCCGGTTTCCTGCCACACTCCAAAGACGTACATGTTTCTCGGTTAATTGGCTTGGTGTGAATGTAAATTGTCCTGAGTACGTGTAGGCAAGAGCGGAACTCGCTGTCAAAAAATGGAGGGGACGGGGGGACACAATGTTTTGGCGGCCGCGCGAGCATGCGCGCGCTCACACACACATGCGCGAGGCTTTGGAGGCTCAAAATGCAGCACTAGATGCAGCTCAACTCTGCCTGTCTCGCCGGGTTAACCTACAGCCCTGCCTGGACTGACGTGACACCAGCACTGCTTCTCCGCGCTGCCCATATTTCCCGCAAGCCCAGGCAGGTTGACCAGGCAGAGTTGAGCTGGGTTTAGCGCTGCTTCTCTGCACTGGCTGTGGGCCGGGGGGTACAGCTCGCGTCTGACTCCCGACCTCTCTGGCCACCCGTGGGGGGGGGGGGGAGGGCACTCGGGTGGGGACGGGACAGCGCTGGAGACCCGGCCGGGATCGATCCTGGCTGTGGATGAGGCGCAGGTCTGTGCCACGTCTCCCTCCTCCAATCACAGCATTCTATCCTCAGTCCCCACCCCCCCTTCTCCTCCCTCCTCCAATCATCGCGCTGAATTATCAAGTCCTGCTCCCATTGCCTACTGACCGACGTCTCTCTTGTCCAATCGGCGCCCTCGATCAGCAGTCCCACCTCCGCTGTCTCGCGGAAAGCGGAGATTTTAAAATCCGGATTACAAAAACTTGGGGGGGGGGGGGGATGTCCCCCACTTCTCAAATCATGGGGGGGGGCGTGTCCCCTCTGTTCCCCCACCCCCGTGTTTTCATAGAAACATAGAAACATAGAAAATAGGTGCAGGAGTAGGCCATTCGGCCCTTCGAGCCTGCACCACCATTCAATATGATAATGGCTGATCATCCAACTCAGTATCCCGTACCTGCCTTCTCTCCATACCCCCTGATCCCTTTAGCCACAAGGGCCACATCTAACTCCCTCTTAAATATAGCCAATGAACTGGCCTCAACTACCCTCTGTGGCAGAGAATGCCAGAGATTCACCACTCTCTGTGTGAAAAAATGTTTTTCGGCCCCTGCATGTAGGGTAGTGGAAGTGTGTGGGGATCGCTGGTCAGTGCAGATCAATTACAGATACAGCATGGAACCAGGCTCTTCAGCCCACTACGCTGCCCATCAGTCATCTATTCACTCTAGTTTTCTGCTATCCCACTTTCCCATCCACTCCCTACACACTGAGGCAGTTTTTTTAATACAGATGCCACACAAACCTACAAACCCACACATCGTTGGGACGTGGGAGGACACCGGAGCACCCGGAGGAAACCCACGAGGTCACAGTGAGAACGTGCAAACTCCACACAGACAGCGCCCGGGGTCAGGATCGAACCTGTGTTCCTGGCGCCGTGAGGCAGCAGCTCTACCCGCTGTGCCACTGTGCCGCCCACTGCCCGTGACGATCCATGTTACATCTTCAACATGTTTTCTGCTGTGCTCCACCATTGTCTAACTCACAATGGATTGGTGTCTGCACTTTACGAGGCATATTTTGTTGGTCTTGAGGGCTGGGAATGCCTGCGGGGTGGCACGGTGGCACGGTGGTAGAGCTACTGCCTTATGCCCCTGTCCCACTTGGGCACATTTTTAGGCGACTACAGGCGACTAGGCTGTTGCCACATGGTTGCCGGGGTGACGCCTGTATGGTCGTGAGTCGTCTCCACAGTCGCCCAAAGAATCGTAGCATCTTTCTGGACGCCGCTGGATTTTGAAATGTACAAAACGTTTTGGCGACATTCGGCGACAGTGGGTTTGACGCCAATGAGCGTAGCTTGACTTCTCCTGACGTAGGTGCTGTCGTAAGTTGTCACCGGGATGACGTTGGTTGTCGCCGGTGAATTCCATTGGCGCCAACCTGCAACAACCGGCGACAGGTACCGCCGACTGAATTGTCTTGCCTTGTCGTAGCTTGTCGCGGGTGGACGGCGGTTGTCGTAGGTGTGGTCGTAGGTGGACGTCCTAACGGGTCGCCGGTTGTCGGTAGCTTGCCGTAGCTTGCCGTCGACTAGGTGGCAGGTTGTTGCGGGCATTGTCGTAGACATTATCGTAGGGGGGGTCCAGTCGCCGTTTGTTCGGCGACCTGCTACGACTACGAGTCGCCGAAAAAAATCGCCCAAGTGGGACAGGCCCATTACAGCGCAGGTTCGATCCAGGTTCGATCCTGACTACGGGTCCTGTCTGTAAGGAGTTTGTATGTTCTCCCAGTGACCTGCGTGGGTTTTCTCCGGAATCTTCCGTTTCCTCCCACACTTCAAAGACGTACAGGTTTGTAGGTTAAAGAAGGAACTGCAGATGCTGGAGAATCGGGGGTTACACAAAAAGCTGGAGAAACTCAGCGGGTGCAGCAGCATCTAAGGAGTGAAGGAGATAGGCGACGTTTCGGGTCGAGACCCTTCTTCAGACTGGTCAGGGATCTGGGAAACGAGAGATATAGACGGTGATGTGGAGAGATAAAGAACAATGAATGAAAAATATGCAAAAAGGCATCGATGATAAAGGAAACGGGCCATTGTAGGCTGTTTGTAGTGTGAAAATGAGAAGCTAGTGCGACTTGGGTGGGGGAGAGATAGAGAGAGAAGGAATGCCAGGGCCCGAGGGCTGAGGGAGAGGTGGGAAGGGGAGGAGGCAGCCAGGGTTAACAGAATTGAGAAAATTCAAAGTTTAAGCCCAGAGGATGCAGACTCCCCAAGCGGAATATGAGGTGCTGTTCCTCCAACTTGCGGTGTTGCTCACTCTGCCGTGGAGGAGGCCCAGGACCGAGAGGTCGGATACGGAATGGGAGGGGGGAGTTGCAGTGCTGAGCCACCGGGAGGTCGGGTTGGTTATTGCGGACCGAGCGGAGGTGTTCGGCGAAACGATCGCCCAGTCTCCGCTTGGTCTCACCCAAGGTTAATTGTAGGTTAATTGGCTTCGTAAATGTAAAAATTGTCCCTAGTGGCTATAGGATAGTGTTAATGTGCGGGGATCGCTTGTCGACACGACCGAAGGGACTGTTTCCGCGCTGTATCTCTAAACTAAACTATACTAAACTAAACACAGGACCATTTAAAATTATTTGAAATGAACAAATAATGTAGATTTGATAAAAATCACGCCATGGGTGAAACAACCCAAGTCTGAAGAAGAGTCTCGACCGGAAACGTCACCTATTCCTTTCTCCTGAGATACCGCCCGTCCCGCTCAGTTACTCCAGCTTTTTTCGGATTAATCCAGCACCTGCAGTTCCACCCGACCCATGTCATTCATTGTCTCTCCCCACAACGTAACAGCTCCGCAGGCCAAAAGCTGGATTTCTGCTCATGGCCGTAATTGGTGTTAATAATTCACACCAAGTCGCATGTTTGTGCCAATGGTAGAGCTTCTCGCCAGGAAAGATTGAGTAATCTACAGAGAGCTTACATGGAAAGAAAAGAATTCTGACAGAGCCTCGTTGAACCAAAACAGTGAGTAGACAGAAGGGAGATAGACAATAGACAATAGACAATAGGTGCAGGAGTAGGCCACTCGGCCCTTCGACCCAGCACCGCCATTCAATGTGATCATGGCTGATCATCCACAGTCAGTACCCCGTTCCTGCCTTCTCCCCATGTCCCTTGATTCCGTTAGCCCTAAGAGCTAAATCTACCTCTCTATTGAAAACATCCAGTGAATTGGCCTCCACTGCCTTCTGTGGCAGAGAATTCCACAGATTCACAACTCTCTGGGTGAAAAAAGCTGTTCCTCATCTCAGTCCTAAATGGCCTTACCCGGCATTCTTAAATTGTGTCTTCCTGGTTCTGGACTACCCCCAACATGGGGAACATTTTTCATCCATCGAGTTCAATCCCTTAAGAATTTTCTTAAGGGATTGGTTTCTATGAGATCCCCTCTCATCCTTCACATCCAAAGGACTCAATTTCCTCCACCATTCTTGCCTTTTTCCGCCGTGAACGGCGGGGCTCCGGGGAATGTTATAGAGCAGGGCCATCCTTCGGCGAGCGAAGCGGAAATGTCACACGCGTGACCAAACAGCATCTCATAAAGTAATACATTAAATAAATTCTTGTAAGGGATTAATCTTATCCATTGCTATTTTCCTACCCACAGAACTACAATGCATGTCTGCCAAAGGTACGAAGGTTCTAGCTTTTTTAAAATTCACAAAAGTTTGCAAGATAAAACTGAGTCATGAAAAAAAACGTTCACACGCGCGACCAGTCCGATTTGGTCACACACGTGACCAGTCATGTTTGACCCCTGACCCCAAACAGGCATTGTCAGCGTAACATAAATATTTCCACCTGATAAACTGAAAAAAAGACAAATCATAGATATACAGTACCGAAACGATCTACCTGTGATGCTTTCAGAATTAGAAGAGATGTATGACAAGATGTTTTTCCACGATTTTGGTCACACGCGTGACTAAAAATGGGCTTGCAAAGGAAACTACGAGCGCAGTTGTACAATTCTTTGAAAGAATGTCACCACAGGGAGATAGGGTGGTCATTAAGGCATCTTGGCACATTGGCCCTTATCAGTCAGAGTAGGCGATCGTTTCGCTGGACACCTTTGCTCAGCCCGCCGTGCGCCTGCACGATCCAGGAATGAGTGGGTTAACCTATGATGAGCATTTGACGGCACTGGGCTTGTACTCGCTGGAGCTTAGAAGAATGAGGGGGGTGGGGGCCTCATTGCAATGGACAGAATAGTGAAAGGCTTGGATAGAGTGGATGTGGAGAGGATGTTTCCACCAATGGGAGAGTCTAGGTCCAAGGTCGGTCTTTTTCGGAAGGAGAGGTCACGTCGGGGGGCGTCGTCCCCCCCCCCCCCCCCCCCCCCCCCCGCCACGGGTACCATGTAATCTCCGCACTACCTGCTCCATGGTCGGATAGTCGGCGACTAAACCGTCTCCCCCACCTGGTTTGCCAGGTGAGGAGGGGATCTGTGGACCCCCAGCAGGACCAAAAACAAGACCTGTCAACGGGCGGATGAGCTCCTAGCGAGCCGACGGCCATCCACACTTCAGTAGAAGTTGCGATCACTGTCGTACACGGCATTGTAAGGGACGATGATAAAGCACACACACACCCACCAAACCCCACACTTCCAGCGGCGGAAGTCCGCAGGAACGGGAGGACGGAGATGTGTGGTGCGTCCGTCACCGTTCCCGTCGGAGACCAGCACCACTGAGTCGCTAATGTTTTCAACGATGATTAATGAATAAATGAGGAGGAATTTCTTTCGCCAAGAGGGCGGTGAATCTGTGGAATTCTTTGCCATAGACGGCTGTGGAGGCCAAGTAAGTGGAGATATTTAGGGCGGAGATCGATATGGATCCATGATTAGTATGAGTGTCAGAGGTTATGGAGAGAGGGCAAGAGAATGGGGTTGGGAGGGAAAAATGTTGCGGGAACAGGCAGCGGGCAGAAGGAGTAGGCGATGTTTCAGACTGAAGGGTCTCGACCCGAAACGTCGCCTATTTCCTTCGCTCCATAGATGTTGCCTCACCCGATGAGTTTCTCCAGCATTTTTGTCTACCTTCGATTTTCCAGCATCTGCAGTTCCTTCTTAAACCCTTGACTCTTGACTAGTGTGTGTAGGACAGCATTGATGTTCAGGGATCACATAGAAACATAGAAACATAGAAAATAGGTGCAGGAGGAGGCCATTCGGCCCTTCGAGCCTGCACCGCCATTCAATGTGATCATGGCTGATCATCCAACTCAGTATCCCGTACCTGCCTTCTCTCCATACCCCCTGATCCCTTTAGCCACAAGTGCCACATCTAACGCCCTCTTAAATATAGCCAATGAACTGGCCTCAACTACCTTCTGTGGCAGAGAGTTCCAGAGACTCACCGCACTCTGTGTAAAGAATGTTTTCCTCATTTCGGTCCTAAAGGGATTCCCCCTTACACCGATCGGTGCGGACTCGGAGGCGCGAAGGGTCTGTCTCTGCGCTGTATCTCTAAACCTAAACCAATGAACCACCATTGAACCGTTGAACTCTTTGGTTCGATGCTATCCCACTGAAAAAAAGGTAAGAGTTTGGATGTCCATGTAAAGAAGAATCAATCCTTCGAGCAGGAACCCCGTGCAAGAACGTGTTGCGAATATCTTGATTCGGGCGATTGTGTTTAAGTTGGCCGGGCAGGGAATCTTGTGATGATGTGCAGCCCTTTTATTAAGAGGAAGGAGAACAAACAAAGCAGATGATGTTAATTTGTTGCCATGACAACAGCCGTGCATGACAAAATAGTTGCATCCCTGGCATTTTTAAAAACATCTGCTTTCACAGTCGAGCATTTGTCATTTTCTGTTTGATTATACTCGGCAGTCTGTGAACGTAGAACGAGCCTTTGGAAACTATGCAAGGACATTTCTGCAGCTGCTTTCACACGAGACCCAGTGGTGACATAATGAACAGCGAGTGTGGTGTATAACCCAGGTTACATTGGCACCGACCCACACAAAGTGCTGGAGTAACTCAACGCACCAGGCGGCTTCTCTGGAGAAATCAGATGGGTGGCATTTTGGGTCATAGAGCGATACAGCGTGGAAACAGGCCCTACGGCCCAACATCCATATGCCCCAGATACGCTAGGCCCACCTGCCTGCGTTTGGCCCATTTCCCTCCAAATCTGTCCTATCCATATACCTGTCTAACTGTTTCTTAAGTAGGCATGCAGGTGCAGCAGGCAGTGAAGAAAGCAAATGGTATGTTAGCATTCATAGCAAAAGGATTTGAGTATAGGAGCAGGGAGGTTCTACTGCAGTTGTACAGGGTTTTGGTGAGGCCGCACCTGGAGTATTGCGTACAGTTTTGGTCTCCAAATCTGAGGAAAGACATTCTTGCCATAGAGGGGGTACAGAGAAGATTCACCAGACTGATTCCTGGGATGTCAGGACTTTCATATGAGGAAAGACTGGATAGGCTCGGCTTGTACTCGCTGGAATTTAGAAGATTGAGGGGGGATCTTATAGAAACTTACAAAATTCTTAAGGGGTTGGACAAGCTAGATGCTGGAAGATTGTTCCCGATGTTGGGGGAGTCCAGAACAAGGGGTCACAGTCTAAGGATAAGGGGGAATTCCTTTAGGACCGAGATGAGGAAAACATTCTTTACACAGAGAGTGGTGAGTCTCTGGAATTCTCTGCCACAGAAGGTAGTTGAGGCCAGTTCATTGGCTATATTTAAGAGGGCGTTAGATGTGGCACTTGTGGCTAAAGGGATCAGGGGGTATGGAGAGAAGGCAGGTACAGGATACTGAGTTGGATGATCAGCCATGATCATATTGAATGGCGGTGCAGGCTTGAAGGGCCGAATGGCCTACTCCTGAACCTATTTTTCTATGTTTCTATGTTTCTATGTTAAACGCTGGGATAGTCTCTGTCTCTACTACCTCCTCTGGCAGCTCGTTCCATGCACCCACCACCCTCTGTGTGAAATAATTACCCCAGAGATTCCTATTAAATCTTTTCCCCTTCACCTTGAACCTATGTCCTCTGGTTCCTAATTCCCCTACTCTGGGAAAGAGACTCTGTGCATCTACCCGATCTATTCCTCTCACGATTTTGTACACATCTATAAGATCACCCCTCATACTCCTGCTCTCCAAGGAATAGAATCCCATCCTGCTCAACCCCTCCCAAGAACTCAGACCCTCTTCAGACCCGACCCGGAATGTTACCCATCCTTATTCAGATGCTGAATAAGATGCTGCCTGACCCGCTGAGCTACTCCAGCATTGATGTCTATCTTTGGTACAAAGCCAATAGTTTAGTTTCGTTCAGTTTAGAGATACAGCGCGGAAACAGGCCCTTCGTCCCGCACCGACCAGCGATCCCTGGACACTAACACTGTCCCACACACACTTGGGACCTCCAGACTCCCCTCCACACTTGACCCATACCAGTTTGCTTACAGGCCAAACCGCTCCACAGAGGACGCTATTTCCTCTGTACTCCATCTGAGCCTGGAAGATTTAGAGGAGAAGAACACCTATGTGCGAATGCTGTTCGTGGATTTCAGTTCAGCATTCAACACCATTATCCCCCAGCACCTGATAAGCAAACTGGTTCCATTGGGCCTCGGCACCCCCATGTGTAACTGGCTACTGGACTTCCTCACTGACAGACCCCAGTCTGTGAGGGTTGGAAATAACACCTCCAACGCCATCTCTCTGAGCACCGGCTCCCCTCAGGGCTGTGTCCTGAGTCCACTGCTGTTCACCCTGATGACCCACGACTGTTGTGCCAGGTTTAGTACAAACCACATCGTGAAGTACGCAGATGACACAACAGTGGTGGGCCTCATCAGGGACGACAATGAGCTGGCTCACAGGGAGGAGGTGAAACAACTGGTGGACTGGTGCAATACGAACAACCAGATCCTGAATGTCGAAAAAACAAAGGAGGTCATCGTCGACTTCAGGAAAAACCGGCACAGTCCCACACCACTTCACATCAATGACAGCGATGTGGAGGTGGTCAGTAGCACAAAGTTCCTGGGGGTGCAGATCACTAACAGTCTGACCTGGTCGAATAACATCTCATCAACAGTTAAGAGAGCGCAGCAGCGGTTGCACTTTCTGCGCCGGATGAGAAGAGCTCACCTCCCCCATCCCATCCTCACTACTTTCTATAGGGACACCATAGAGAGTATTTTGACCAGCTGTCGCTCTACCGCTGCGCCACTGTCACCCAACCAAATCAGATAATATTATAGATAAATACAATCAAACCAAACTCAAGTACAATTCAGGAGTAGTTCTAAAGCACTAGGAGTCATTAATAGTGAGCTTCAGGGCGGCACGGTGGTGCAGCGGTAGAGTTGCTGCCTCACAGCGTCAGAGACCTGGGTTCGATCCTGACTACAGGTGTCGTCTGTACAGAGTTTGTGCGTTCTCCCCGTGACCACATAGGTTTTCTCCGGGTGCTCCAGTTTCCTCCCACACTCCAAGGATGTACAGGTTTGTGGGTTAATTGGCTTCTGTAAAAAAATTACAATTAAAAAAAAAGCACTATCCTGCACATTAGGGACAGAAACCGCAGAGAATTGTGGACGCAGCCCAGACCATCACACAAACCAACCTCCCTTCCATTGACTCCATCTGCAGCCTCGTGTTGCCTCGCCAAGGCCAGAGGCTCAATCGAGGATTAGTCACATCCTGGCCGCTCCCTCTTCCCAATTATCCCATCGGGCAAGAGGCATAGAAGTGTCCAGATTCAGGGACAGTTTCTTCCCAGCTGTTATCAGGCAACTGAACCATCCTCCTACCAACAACTAGAGAGTGGTCCTGAGCAACTATCAACCTCATTGGAGACCGTCAGACTATTTTTACCGGACTTTGTCTTGCACTAAACGATATGCACATTATTCCCTTGATCGTGTATCTGTTCATGGTGGGAGGTTCGATTGTAATCATGTGTTGTCTTTCCGCTGACTGGTTAGCACATGGGGAGAAGGCAGGAACGGGGTACTGATTGGAGATGATCAGCCATGATCACATTGAATGGCGGTGCTGGCTCAAAGGGCCGAATGGCCTCCTCCTGCGCCTATTGTCTATTGTCTATTGTCACACAACAAAAGCTTTTCACTGTACCTCGGTACACGTGACAATAAACCAAGCTCAAAACTCAACTCATGGTACACCAGTCATTGAAAGTAGACATGCAGGTGCAGCAGGCAGTGAAGAAAGCGAATGGTATGTTAGCATTCATAGCGAAAGGATTTGAGTATAGGAGCAGGGAGGTTCTACTGCAGTTGTACAGGGCTTTGGTGAGGCCACACCTGGAGTATTGCGTACAGTTTTGGTCTCCAAATCTGAGGAAAGACATCCTTGCCATAGAGGGGGTACAGAGAAGATTCACCAGACTGATTCCTGGGATGTCAGGACTTTCATATGAGGAAAGATTGGATAGACTCCGCTTGTACTCGCTGGAATTTAGAAGATTGAGGGGGGATCTTATAGAAACTTACAAAATTCTTAAGGGGTTGGACAAGCTAGATGTTGGAAGATTGTTCCCGATGTTGGGGGAGTCCAGAACAAGGGGTCACAGTCTAAGGATGAGGGGGAATTCCTTTAGGACCGAGATGAGGAAAACATTCTTTACACAGAGAGTGGTGAGTCTCTGGAATTCTCTGCCACAGAAGGTAGTTGAGGCCAGTTCATTGGCTATATTTAAGAGGGCGTTAGATGTGGTCCTTGTGGCTAAAGGGATCAGGGGGTTTGGAGAGAAGGCAGGTACGGGATACTGAGTTGGATGATCAGCCATGATCATATTGAATGGCGGTGCAGGCTCGAAGGGCCGAATGGCCTACTCCTGCACCTATTTTTCTATGTTTCTATGTTTCTAACTCAATTGACGCTCTTTATCAAAGCCAATTAAGCTACAAACCTGCACGTCTTTGGAGTGTGGGAGGAAACCGGAGCACCCGGAGAAAACCCACATGGTCACGGAGGGAACGTGCAAACTGCGTACAGCCAGCACCTGTAGTCAGGATCGAACCCGGGCCTCTGGCGCTGTGAGGCAGGAGCTCTACCACTGCGCCACCATGCCGCCCATTTTAAAATTTTATTTTTTTCCTTTAACAATGGGAATTGCTGCAGGAATGATTGATCGATTACCTCGAGGGAAAAGAATCTTTGGAATTCTCTACCTACCAGGGCTGTGAAGTTTGAAGAACATCCAAGCCACAGATTGATAGGATTTTTATACATTAATAGAATCAAGGGGAAAAAGGGATTAATGTGGGAATGTGGCTATGACGTTAACAATCGGCCAAGTTGGTGCGGCGATTAGTGCAGCTGTCTCTCAGTTCCAGTTCTCCACGTTCAAGCCAGACTCCCGCTCCTGTTTGTGTGGAGTCTGCACATTCTTCCCAATTCCGCAGTTAGACACAAAAAGCTGGAGTAACTCAGCGGGACAGGCAGCATCTCTGGAGAGAAGGAATGGGCGACATTTCGGGTCGAGACCCTTCTTCGCCCATTCTTTCTCTCCAGAGATGCTGCCTGCCCCGGCGAGGTACTCCAGCTTGTTGTGTCTATCTTCGGTTTATACCAGCATCTGCACTTCCTTCCTACACTTTCTAATTCCACGTTAGTTTTTCTTGCGTGATCCAGTTTCCTCCCACATCCCAAAGCCATGTCGAATGTTCGATTCCTGACAACCCAGCGGTTTAGTTTAGTTTGTCATAAGTGATAGGAGCAGAATTAGGCCATTCGGCCCATCAAGTCCACTCTGCCATTCAATCATGGCTGATCTATCTCTCCTAACCCCATTCTCCTGCCTTGTTCTTGGTTACTTGGTCCTCCAAAATATTCCAACTGGAATTTAAACTGGGCCTTCTCCCCATAAACCCTGACACCCGCACTAATCAAAAATCTATCTATCTCTGCCTTACATATATCCACTGACTTGGCCTCCAACACCCTCTGTGGCAAATAATTCCACAGATTCACCACCCTCTGACTAAATAAATTCCATCTCATCTCCTTCCTAAAGGAACGTCCATTAATTCTGAGACTGTGACCTCTAGTCCTAGACTCTCCCATGGATGGAAACATCCTCTCCAAATCCACTCGATCCAAGACTCTATCCAAGTTTAGTTTAGACATATATAGCATGGACACAAAATGCTGGAGAAACTTAGCGGGTGGGGCAGCATCTATCCAGAGAAGGAATGGGCGACGCTTCAGGTCGAGACCCTTCTTCAGACTGATATCAGAGGAAGGGGTGGGACAAGGATAGAATGTCGGCAGGGACAGTAAGACTGGTGGGAGAACTGGGAAGGGGAAGGGGATGGAGAGGGAAAGCAAGGGCTGCCTGAAGTTAGAGAAGACAAACTACCCAAGCGAAATATGAGTTCCTGTTCCTCTGTGGACATAGGTCCTTCGGCCCACCGAGTCCGTGCTAATTATCGATCGACACACAGTGCTGGAGAAACTCAGCAGCTCAGGCAGCATTTCCGGGGAAATGGAATAGGCCAACTTATAGAAACTTACAAAAATTCTTAAGGGGTTGGCCAGGCTAGATGCAGGAAGATTGTTCCCGATGTTGGGGAGGTCCAGGACAAGGGGTCACAGCTTAAGGATAAGGGGAAATCCTTTACGACCGAGATGAGAAGGACTTTTTTCACACAGAGAGTGGTGGGTCTCTGGAACTCTCTGCCACAGAGGGTAGTTGAGGCCAGTTCATTGGCTATATTTAAGAGGGAGTTAGATGTGGCCCTTGTGGCTAAGGGGATCAGAGGGTATGGAGAGAAGGCAGGTACGGGATACTGAGTTGGATGATCAGCCATGATCATATTGAATGGCGGTGCAGGCTCGAAGGGCCGAATGGCTTACTCCTGCACCTAATTTCTATGTTTATTAAACTTGGCTCGGAACTCTGAACATTAATATCCCTCCATCTGTTATTTGCACTTTATTAATTTATTAATTCATGGGTGTATTTATGTATGGAATTGTAGTCAATGCCTTCTATGTTCTGTTGTGCTGAAGCAAAGAAAGATTTTCATTGTCCTGTCAGGGACACATGACAATAAACTTTTTTGACTTTGACTTTTGACTTTGTTTCTATGTTTCTATGTTTCCAGGTCTGAGTTACATTGGTTCTGAAATATATGCTCTTAGAAAATATATCTATCATTTATTTTAAAGTTAATATCCAGGTCATTTTAATGCCAGTGATTGCATTTTGCACAGTCCCATATATTTCAATAGGGCAGCATAGTGTGGTTCTCAGTATGGCTCTTATGGTTCTGCCATGGGGCTTAGCTTTGTATTCATGTATTTTCATTGCACAATGGTTATCTGGGTGGCAAGTGTATGGGACGAGCTGCGTGAGGAGGTAGTTGAGGCTGGAACCATCCCAATGTTTAAGAAGCAGTAAGACAGGTACATGGATAGGACAGGTTTGGAGGGATATCTTCTCCGTGGATTGTCACCTTGTCGTGGTGGAGAAGCTTGTGTGGACCTGAGATCCTGAGAACGATGCCGTCTGGAGCGATGCTCCTGGTAGGGCCACCCATGGCGGTAAGGTCGAGGGGGGAGGTCTCTGACAAAGAGCAATCCGACCAAGACCTCAACGGTGGAACAGGCGGAGGATGATGGCTGATCTTAGTGGAGCGTCACAACGGCTGGGAAGGCGGATGAAGGCTGCAGCAGAAAAGGGTCTCCGGTTGTCTTGGACTCCATGCCACTGGATCCTGACCCAGATCCGTCAAGGACCGTGGGGTGGCTGTCTGTGCACCAGTCTCCCCACGTTAAACAAAGTCACGCACAGGCGTCCTCCATATAGGGAATAGCACCCTGGAAGGGGGAGGGGATGGAGAAAGACAGCAAGGGCTATCTGAAGTTAGATGTATACTTATGGATATGTATATATACACACACACCGAACATCTTTTTCTCGTTTATTATATTGTTTACAGTGTATTATGTTTACATATTCTGTTGTGATGTTCCAAGTCAGAATTTCATTGTTCTACATCGAAACATAGAAACATAGAAATTAGGTGCAGGAGTAGGCCATTCGGCCCTTCGAGCCTGCACCGCCATTCAATATGATCATGGCTGATCATCCAACTCAGTATCCTGTACCTGCCTTCTCTCCATACCCTCTGATCCCCTTAGCCACAAGGGCCACATCTAACTCCCTCTTAAATATAGCCAATGAACTGGCCACAACTACCCTCTGTGGCAGAGAGTTCCAGAGACCCGCCACTCTCTGTGTGAAAAAAGTCCTTCTCATCTCGGTCCTAAAGGATTTCCCCCTTATCCTTAAGCTGTGACCCCTTGTCCTGGACCTCCCCAACATCGGGAACAATCTTCCTGCATCTAGCCTGTCCAACCCCTTGAGAATTTTGTAAGTTTCTATAAGATCCCCTCTCAATCTCCTAAATTCTAGAGAGTATAAACTGAGTCTATCCAATCTTTGTTCATAAGACAGTCCTGACATCCCAGGAATCAGTCTGGTGAACCTTCTCTGCACTTCATCTATGGCAATAATGTCCTTCCTCAGATTTGGAGACCAGAACTGTACGCAATACTCCGGGTGTGGTCTCACCAAGACCCTATACAACTGAAGTAGAACCTCCCTGCTCCTATACTCAAATCCTTTTGCTATGCTGTGCTACCTGGGACATCTGACAATTAAAAATACTCTTGACTCTCTCTCGACCCATTGTCTTTCCGCTGACTGGCTATAACGCAACAAAACCTTTTCATTGCACCTCGGTACACGTGGCAATACACTACTGAAGAATGAGTGATTGGTCAATGTTTCGGGTGGTATCATTTATCAGAAGTCCGAAGCTGCTATTTTAGTTTTAGAGGTACAGCGTGGAAACAGGCCCTTCAGCCCACCGATTCCATGCCGACCATCCATCACCCATTCACCCTAGTCCTCAAAGGGTCTCGACCCGTAACTTTATAACCATATAACCATATAACAATTACAGCACGGAAACAGGCCTTCTCGGCCCTTCCAGTCCATGCCGACCATTTATTTCCCCCTAGTCCCATCTACCTGCACTCAGACCATACCCCTCCATTCCCCTTCCCGTCCATATACCTATCCACTTTACTTTTAAATGTTAAAATCGATCCTGCCTCCACCACATCTGCAGGAAGATCATTCCACACAGCCACCACTCTCTGAGTAAAGATGTTCTCCCTCATGTTACCCCTAAACTTCTGTCCCTTAATTCTCATGTCATGCCCTCATGTTTGAATCTTCCCTACCCTCAATGGGAAAAGCTTATCCACGTCAACTCTGTCTATCCCTTTCATCATTTTAAAGACCTCAATCAAGTCCCCCCTTAACCTTCTGCGCTCCAAAGAATAAAGACCTAACTTGTTCAACCTTTCTCTGTAACTTAGTTGCTGGAACCCAGGCAACATTCTAGTCAATCTCCTCTGTACTCTCTCTATTTTGTTGACATCCTTCCTATAATTAGGCGACCAAAATTGTACACTATACTCCAGAATGAGTAAAGAAGTTCCCCCTCATGTTACCCCTAAACTTCTGTCCCTTAATTCTCATGTCATGCCCTCTTGTTTGAATCTTCCCTACCCTCAATGGGAAAAGCTTTTCTGTCCATGTTCTCCAGAGATGCTGCCTGACCCACTCCAGCACTTTGTGTCCTTTTGTGCCTTAACCAGCATCTGCACACATCAGTCTGAAGAAGGGTTCCGGCCCGAAACGTTGCCTATTTCCTTCGCTCCATAGATGCTGCTGCACCCGCTGAGTTTCTCCAGCATTTTTGTCTAACTTCCATTTTCCAGCATCTGCAGTTCCTTCCTAATCTGCATTTCTTTGTTTCTACACACTAGCTCAAGTCAAGTCAAAGTCAAACAAACTTTATTGTCATTTAGAAATACATTGATATATGCAGTTCCAAACGAAATTACGTTGCATTTGGCTCCCTGTGCAACACAATAAATTAACCGAAGGATAGGCATGGATAAATAGACAATGGTGGTAGCCCATTACATGGCATTCAGGAGTCTGATGGCTCGTGGGAAGAAGCTGTTGCAGAACCTTGATGTTCTGCTCTTTATGCTGCGATATCTCTTTCCCGAGGGCAGCAGAGTGAACAGTCCGTGATGGAGATGTGTGGGGTCTTTTATGATACTGCTAGCCTTAGACACGCAGCGTTTGGTCGCAACTACGTTAGCTCTACGTTGACCCGCTTTCACGTCCACTCCCTACACACAGAGGCCAAGTAACCCTGAAATTTGCACGTCTTTGTGGTGTGGGAAGAAACCGGGGCACCCGGATGAACCCCACGTAGTTGCAGGAGAATGTGCAAACTCATCACGGACAGCACCCGAGGTCAGGATCGAACTGTGTGACAAAATAGACTTCATGTTGGCAATAATTTATACTTTATAACAAGAGGAATCGAATAGAGGAGCAAAGAGGTCCTTCTGCAGTTGTACAGAGCCCTAGTGAGACCACACCTGGAGTATTGTGTGTGGTTTTGGTCCCCTCGTTTGAGGAGGGACATTCTTGCTATTGAGGGAGTGCAGCGTAGGTTCACCAGGTTAATTCCCGGGATGGCGGGACTGTCATATGCTGAGAGAATGGAGCGGCTGGGCTTGTACACTCTGGAGTTTAGAAGGATGAGAGGGGATCTCATTGAAATATATGAGATTGTTAAGGGTTTGGACACGCTAGAGGCCGAAAACATGTTCCCGATGTAGGGGGAGTCCAGAACCAGGGGCCACAGTTTAAGAATAAGGCTCGAAGGGCCGAATGGCCTACTCCTGTACCTATTGTATATTGTCTATAATTTCCAACTTCAGAACCCAACATAAAAGCTTCCAATTGAGCGATCTCTCGCCAATAATCAAAGGGAATAAGGATAATGCTACAACTGAATATAATACTTTTGGCCTTAATAATTCTGTTGTGATTATGAAGAGAATATTTCAATCAACTAAATAAAGCATGTCAATAAGGGCACAGGTTCAATTCTTCTCAGATTAGTTCATCTAATTCCATAGTGGCACGGTGGCGCAGCGGTAGAGTTGCTGCCTCACAGCGCCAGAGACCCGGGTTCGATCCTGGCTACGGGTGCTCTTTGTACGGAGTTTGTACGTTCTCCCCGTGACCTGAGTGGGTTTTCTACGAGATCTTCGGTTTCCTCCCATACTCCAAAGACGTGCAGGTTTGTAGGTTAATTGGCTAGAAAGAAATGGAAGTTGTCCCTAGTGTGCAGAGGATGATGTCAATGTGCGGGGGATCGCTGGTCGGTGCGGACTCGGTGGGCCGAAGGGCCGGCTTCCACGTTGTGTCTCTAAACGAAACTAAACTAAATCTCTGCAGCCCAGAGACCCGGGTTTGATCCTGACCTCGGGCGCTGTCTGTGTGGAGTTTGCACGTTCTCCCTTTGACCAGGTGGGTTAACATCCCAAAGCTGGCCTTTATAAATCAGAGCATTGAATATAGGAGTAGGGAAGTAATGTTAAAATTGTACAAGGCATTGGTGAGACGAATTCTGGAGTATAGTGTACAATTTTGGTCGCCTAATTATAGGAAGGATGGCAACAAAATAGAGAGAGTACAGAGGAGATTTACTAGAATGTTGCCTGGGTTCCAGCAACTAAGTTACAGAGAAAGGTTGAACAAGTTAGGTCTTTATTCTTTGGAGCGCAGAAGGTTAAGGGGGGACTTGATTGAGGTCTTTAAAATGATGAAAGGGATAGGCAGAGTTGACGTGGATAAGCTTTTCCCATTGAGGGTAGGAAAGATTCAAACAAGAGGGCATGACATGAGAATTAAGGGACAGAAGTTTAGGGGTAACATGAGGGGGAACTTCTTTACTCAGAGAGTGGTGGCTGTGTGGAATGATCTTCCTGCAGAAGTGGTGGAGGCAGGATTGATTTTAACATTTAAAAGTAAAGTGGATAGGTATATGGACGGGAAGGGAATGGAGGGGTATGGTCTGAGTGCAGGTAGATGGGACTAGGTGAAATAAATGTTCGGCATGGACTGGAAGGGCCGAGAAGGCCTGTTTCCGTGCTGTAATTGTTATATGGTTATATGAGCAAGTTTGTAGATGAGATAGGCGACGTTTTGGGTCGAGACAGTTCTTCAGACTGGAGAAGGGTCTCGACCCGAAACGTCGCCTATCTCCTTTGTAGATGAATTGGCCTCTATGACCTTGAATGTGAGATAGCACAGAGTTAATTTGAGCGGGTGATCGATGGTCGGCATGGACTCTGTGGGCCGAAGGGCCTGTTTCCATGCTGTATCTCTAAACTAAGCTAGTCCTTGAAACAATTTCATATCATGGTTTCTAACGAATCTGGTTGTTAACATTCTTATCTTAAACAAAGGAAAGGGCTTAAGATAAATAACGACATGCCCGCAAACTGATAACCTTTGTAGAGTTTCAGGATTAGTTCTTCTTTGTAAATACCAAATCAGTTTCCATTTATTATTTGTTGTGTGACCAAGCGGCTTGGAGTTATTTCTATATCATGGGTACTGACCTCCCCATCATCGAAGGGATCTACAGGAATCGCTGCCTCAAAAAGGCAGCCGGCATCATCAGAGACCCACACCACCCTGGACACACTCTCATTTCACCCCTGCCATCAGGAATAGGTACAGGAGCCTGAAAACTGTACCGTCCAGGTTCAGGAGCAGCTTCTTCCCTACAGCCTTCAGGCTATTAAACTCTACAAACTCTGAACTATATAGTCTATTATTGCTATTATTACACTATTATTGTTGGTTTTTAATGTGTCTGTCTGTCTGTCTGTCTGTCTGTCTGTCTGTCTGTCTGTCTGTCTGTCTGTCTGTCTGCCATAAGGCCATCAGACCACACCTGGAGTATTGTGTGCAGTTTTGGTCCCCCAATTTGAGGGAGTGCAGCGTCAGTTTACAAGGTTAATTCCCGGGATGGCGGGACTGTCATATGCTGAGAGAATGGAATGGCTGGGCTTGTATACTCTGGAGTTTAGAAGGATGAGAGCGGATCTTATTGAAACATATAAGATTATTAAGGGTTTGGACATGCTACAGGCAGGAAACATGTTCCCGATGTTGGGGGGGGTCCAGAACCAGAGGGGCCACAGTTTAAGAATAAGGGGTAAGCCATTTAGAACGGAGACGAGGAAACAGTTTTTCACCCAGAGAGTGGTGGGTCTGTGGAATTCTCTGCCTCAGAGGGCGGTGGAGGCCGGTTCTCTGGATGCTTTCAAGAGAGAGCTAGATAGGGCTCTTAAAAATAGCGGAGTCAAGTCAAGTCAAGTTAAGTTTATTCGTCACATACACATACGGGATGTGCAGTGAAATGAAAAGTGGCAGTGGCAAGTCAGGGGATATGGGGAGAAGGCAGGAACAGGGTACTGATTGGGGATGATCAGCCATGATCACATTGAATGGTGGTGCTGGCTCGAAGGGCCTATTATCTATTGTCTATAAGGTCAGAAGTGTTACGAGCAGAATTATCCCATTTGGCCCATCAAGTCTACTCCACCATTCAATCATGGCTGATCTATCTCTCCATCCCAACCCCATTCTCCTGCCTTCTCCCCATAACCCCTGACACCCGTACTAATAAACTCATATGTATATATACACAAACATGTTGAAGGATGAGGGGGGACTTCATTGACACTTAATGAAACAGAATAATGAAAGGCATAGATCGAGTGGATGTGGGAAGGATGTTGCCACTGGTCGAGGACCAGAGGTCACAGTCTCAGAATTAAAGGGCGCTCTTTTAGAAAGGAGGCGAGGAGAAACTTCTTTAGTCAGAGAGAAGTTAATCTGTGGAACTCATTGCCACAGAGGGCTGTGGAGGCCAAGTCAGTGGATATTTATAAGGCAGAGGTCGACAAATTCTTGATCAGAACGGGTGTCGAGGGTTTTGGGGAGAAGGCAGGAAAATGGGATTAGGAGGCAGAGATAGATCAGCCATAATTGAATGGCGGAGTGGCCGAATGGGTCAATGAAGTCCCCCCTCAACCTAAACTCCAGCGAGTTGAGGCCCAGTGCTGTCAAGACGCAGGTATCTCAGCCTCTGGCAGCAACAGTTGGGAGAATAGGCGTTTCGAGGTTAAATGATGATGTGCTGAAAAGCAGAAACAAGGAACTGCAGATGCTGGTTATTAAAACGTAGAAACAAGGACCTGCAGAGGATGGTTTTGCCACCAGAGAGAGGGAAGCTCTTAAAAGACATGAAGACGAAAAAGGCAGAGGAAGGGAATAGTAAGATTAAATGAGAACTTACCAGTTCGAAGGTTGATCTTTATTTTATGAGGAGTCGAAGTGAGGGATTTCGTGAAGAGCCCGCCGGCGCGCATGCTCGACATACTTCAAAGTAGCGGCGTGGATTCACAGAAACCAACAAAAGAAATGACTTCGCATAGTATGATTGAACTGACTAAGATTACCAGATGAAGGTGATTGAGGGTTGGGCGAGGAGGGCACGAAATCCCTCACTTCGACTCCTCATAAAATAAAGATCAACCTTCGAACTGGTAAGTTCTCGTTCAATCTTACTATTTCATTTCGGAGTCACGTGAGTGACTTCGTGAAGACTTCAAAGCTTCTGTGATTACACGCCCTGGACCACGTCCATGCTGACACACCACTACCAGGGATGGATGGGAGGAACAAACTTGCTCAATAGTTCATACTGCAAAACAAGAGCATATTTATTAATAACAAATCAAAACCCCTCAAGCGGGGACATCTCCACGTTCTTGACCTGCATTCAGCACGGCTTCTGCGAACTGTAGAGGAGCAGCAACAGGCTTGTTATAAAAATGCTGGAACACAGCTTCATTCGCCCATCCTGCTGTGGCGAGAATTTGGTCCATGGGCACCTCCATGACCCTCGCCGCTGACGTCGATGCAGCCCTGGTGGAATGAGACTTGAACACATTAATGTCGATACCTGACTTACCCAAGACGACTCGAAGCCACCTGGATATCGTCTGGACTGTCACTCGATGATGAGGTCTCTTATGAGTGACAAGCAGGTATCTCTCCATTCCTCTGATGCGTGCCGTCACTTTGACATAGTGGCGGATATGTGAGGCTAAACATAGCCTAGCATCTGCGGGGTATGCCGGGAACTTCAGCTGCAGCCCTGTGCACCCAGGTCTATGCTGCTTTAGTAGCTCGTCAACAAAAAAGACTACTTCTGTAGGGGTAGATGTCATTCTGTCGACACGCAGTTTGTGTAGTGTCTGTACCCTCTGAGCTGAAGTCAGCGCTAGTAACATCACCAGCTTCATGGTGAGTTGGTCCAGTTGGAGCCCTTCCATGGGAGACCACGTCCTGAGCAGGGTTAATACGTCCCTGACATCCCAGGTGATATTATAGCGTGGTGTAGGCGGATTCATATTGAATATACCCCGCATGAGTCTGGACACTAGCCTGTTGGATCCTACCGCAATCTTGAGGTAGAATGATAGCGCACTTCTGGCGCTGCTGATGGCACTGTAACTTAAGTGTTCATCATGGTGCAACCCCGCGAGGAATTCCAGGACGTCGGTTATTGTCACGTCATCGTACGTGATGCGAGAGCGGCTGCAGTAGGCTTCCCACTTCTTAATATGCGAGCAGTATCTTCGCCTTGTGGACTCTCGACACGACGCCCCGATGGTATCCATGGTCCGAGCCGAGAGGCCGTATTGGACTAACGGCCTGTTCAGAACCTGCAAGCCAACAAATTTAAATAGCCATGGCAGGGATGTGGCTCCCCTGAGACAGGGTGAGTAACCAATTGTGGGCAACCCTTCAAAAGGACCCAAGGTTCGTTGAGCATGTCAAAGACCACCGGATACCAAGGCTGTGTGGGCCAGTCGGGTATAATAAGGATGCCCTTGGCAGCATCTGCCTGAATCTTTCGCAATACCCGACTGATGAGGCAAAACGGAGGGAAGGCATAGAAAAAACAATTCCCCCAGTCCAGCGAGAATGCATCTAGCGCTATTGCCCCAGGATCTGGTTCCCATGAAACGTAGGCTGGTACCTGATGGTTCAACCGTGACGCAAAAAGGTCAATGTCCGGTTTACCAAATTTGGCTGTGACTTTAGAAAAAATCTCAGGATGCAACATCCATTCAATGTTGTCATTAAATTTGCGTGACCTGGTGTCCGCCACAGTATTAAGCTCACCTGGCAAATAGGTAGCTGAAATCCAAATGTCTCTTTGAATACACCAGAGCCAAATTGAGTTAGCCAATTTGTCACACAAAACTGACCTGGTACCACCCATATGGTTTAAATATGCCACAGCTGTGGTGTTGTCTATTTGGAGACGGACGTGTGCTCCAACAAGCTTGGAACAATATGCACGAAGTCCGTGGAATGCTGCCAGCAACTCCAAATAGTTAATCCCTTGAGTCAACAACATCGATGCCTCAAGGGTGTCCCATCTACCCCCACAACTAGAGCAATTATCAGTAGCTCCCCAGCCATTGGAGCTTGCATCAGTCTGTAAATATACCACCGGATTAGCCTCCCTGACAGGCTTAAATGAGTTGCTAATGTGACACACCCACCATTGCAACTCAGTTATCACTTCGGACGGCAGCTGCATTGATCGATCGTAATGACCAGCGTTCCGTTTTAACGCAGTAATTTTAGCTCTTTGCAAATTCTGATAATGCAAAGGTCCATATCGTGCTGCCGGAAACAAAGCCACTAACTTGCCAATTACTGTGGCTGTATGCCGAATCGATGGTATATTGGTGCCAATTAAATCTCTGCACACCTTAGTGACTTCCTCAATTTTGTTAATTGGTATAGTTATCCTCATGCTCATTGAGTTCACCATGAACCCTAGGTAATTAATTACCTGGGCAGGGCAGAACTTCGATTTCTCTGGATGGACAATGAATCCTAATTGTTGAAATATATTGACAGCAGCTGCAACACCCTGTTCAGCCAATTGCAGGGTGTGGCCCACAATAAAGACATCATCTAAATAGGCCATAACTATATGATGTCGTTGTCTCAAATAAGCCATGATTGGCTTCACCAATTTAGTGAACAATCTAGGGGCTGTAGTAAGCCCATTAGGCAAAGCCTTATACTGCCAAAGTTGCCCCATCCAGATAAATTTCAAAAACCTTCTATCATCTTTCTGGATGGATACTGAATAATATGCATCCCTCAAATCAATGCATGCCATAAAGCAGCCATGAGAAATCAATGATTTGGCTGTTTCAAACGTATCCATTTTAAAATTAGTATATGTTACAAACGTATTCAAACGGGTTAGATCAATAATGACACAACAGCCTCCATCCTTCTTAGGTCTAGTAAATATGTTCGTAACAAATTCAATTGGCTCATGCACCGTTTTCTCAATCACACCCTTCTGTTCCAAACTTAAAATTTCCTTGTAACCTGCTGCCTGTTCTGCAGCAGACAATTTGAACGTACGTCCAGGCATGTGCTGGGATGGAGGAATGTCGCCATTAATAAACTCAATTTTATGCCCCCGAATATTCCGCAACACATACTCATCACCAGTAAAATTACCCCATGCATCCAAAAACAACCGTAAACGACCACCAACATGGGAAGTTAAACAGAGAGAAAAAAGAGAACCAGACCCCCTCACCTCCGTGGTTACCGGCGGTCCTTGACACGTGTGGGTGGCCGTGGAGGTGCTGGGTTGGCTTGAGGGCGCGGCGTCTTCGATTTCCACAAAGGTCTCTGCCGACCCTGTCCTAAAAAAGACCCTTGGTGCTGGTTCTGGTGCTGTTGTCGTTGTGGAGCTAGAGGGCGAGTCCTCGTCGAGGCACCGGCCGACCCTCGTGAGCGAATGTATGGAGCTTTTGAGCCTGACGGTGTGGGGGCACTCTGAGAGCGCATGATCCCCACCGTTTTGGCTTGTTCGTCAAGCTCTTTGACTCTCTTCGAGAGGTCCTCACCAAAGAGCTGACGGGGCGGCGGCGGCGGCGGTGGTTTGCACAATCCTGCAAACTTCGGGTTGAGTGCTGGGCGGATGCTGTTTTTGCGAAACCCGTTGATTTCGTGCTGGGTCGCGCACAATAAGGCCAGAGCATCTTCCTGGTCCAAATTCAGTTCGTCCCCGTCCACCGACCGCGCAAAGGCGGTAATACCGGCCGTGAGGAGTTTCAGGATCCGCTGCAATTTTAGCTCCTGTTGACGGATAGCCGCACTGATGTTGCCCCATATTGGCGTATTGACCACAGGCACGTTGAGGGAGTTGCAGTTTGATGGAGCCTTGTGACGGCTCATAGCCTGGATGAGAACTTCTTCCTGCAGCACCTGATTATTAAGAAAGTCCACTGTGGCTGCCAGCTTTGTATTTAGAGGAAGACCAGCCGTATGTGGGGCCGCGAATTTGGTCGCCACATCCAAGAGTTCCTCCGCTGGCACCTCCAACGGAGTTGGTACGGGATCCACCAGAAGCTCCTCCTCCTGCTGCTCCAGGCTGATAGTAGATGTTGGTGAAGACGCCCTGTGCCTGTTGCTGCCCTGCTGTTGTTGACGTTGAAGCAGGAGCTCCAGCAGCCGCTCCATACGGTCAATATGCCCTTCACCCTGAACACTCAGGTGGTCGGAGTCCTCCGGCTCTGAAAAGAAAACCGGGCTCCTGTCATCGGCCCGCACCTCGTCGAGGCCCTGCCGGTGCCGGTAGTTGTCGCTAACAGCCGCCGAGGCGAAACTGCGCGATTCCTGCGCGGGCGTGTTCAATCGCGTCCGTTTAGCGAGAGCTGAAGCCGCTGCCACTAAGGGCACTTACGGCGAGGTGTCGGCACCAGCCGAAGCATGGCTGCCTGGGGCCCGCGCAGTCTTGCCGGCTGCCCACATCGTGGACGTTGCCGACGCATGGTCTCGCCCACCCATCCATGGGGGGCTCGGCGACCGTGACGAGACCCGACTCGACCGACCCGTCCCGGCGTCGAGAGTCGGGGTGTGCCGGCTGGACCTCACAGCCGCCCCGGGTCTCGCCCTGGAACCTGACCGCTCCTCCGCGATAGGCAATGCCTTAGCCCTAACAGGGTTAGGCTTCTGGGCTCCTGCCCTCCCCCTTCTCGGAGGGCTGAGTGGAACAGACCGTGCAACGGCACGTGCCCTGCTCGAGGTCGCCAGCGAGCCCGCTGACGACCTGACTGCCATGGCAGGGTCCCCCTGCTCTGGCGGCACACCACACTCCTCCTCGTCGAACTCCTCCGAGCTGTGGTGTGCTGGCGGACCTGGACCTGTAATCACAGGGCTTACCCACATCTCCGCCTGAGTCCCGGCCTGCGCTGCAGGTACTGCCGATGGTAAAGGCCCCGGAACTGTTGACCGGCGAACTCGTCCTGACGTCCTCCGGCCCTTCGAACTCCCATCCATGTCCTTGCTGCAAGACATAATCAGACAACAAGGACCACCAACTAAAGGTGGAATACTCACCTCCGTGGCCCCTTATGAAGGGCTGGCGAGGAGCGCGCTCCACCGCCAGCCGTCGCAGCAACGCGTTACGACGATATGTCGAGCATGCGCGCCGGCGGGCTCTTCACGAAGTCACTCACGTGACTCCGAAATGAAATAATGTAGCCCAGGAGGAATTCTGTTGTAAAACACCAAGTAAAATCTCCGGGCTTCCAAGTTGAAAATGTAAAACACGATAAACATTTAAGACATAGACGCAAAATGCTGGAGTATCTCAGCGGGGCAGGCAGCATCTCTGGAGAGAAGGAATGGGTGACGTTTGGGGTCGAGACCCTTCTTCAGACTCATTCCTCCTCTCCAGGGAAGCTGCCTGTCCCGCTGAGTTACTCCAGCACTTTGTGTCTATCTTCGGTGTAAACCAGCACCTGCAGTTCCTTCCTTTTTATCCTTATTAGTATGAGAAACTATACCTGCTTTCTGCTTTCCTCTTCTCGTTGGAGAATGAGGGCGGGGGGGAGGGGGGGGGGGGCGCAGTGATTAAAGGACCCGGCGGGGAGGGGCCTGAAGTCTGAGGAAGGGTCTCGACCTGAAACATCACCTATTCCTTTTCTCCAGAGATGCTACCTGACCCGCATATAACACATAGATTCCCCCCCCCCCCCCCCCCTGTGCAGAGACCACTCTTACCATTGGTACAACTAGTGTACCGATCATATTGCAATAACAATCTCACTCTTGTAACAGATAGGGTGAACACACACAGTCTTTCTCGCATCAGATAGTCTTCATAAGACATAGGAGCAGAATTAGCCCGTTAAGTCTACTCCAACATTCAATCGCGGCTGATCTGTCTTTCCTTCTCAACCCAATTCCCCTGCCTTCTCCCCATAACCCCTGACACCTGTACGAATTCTGTGGAATTTTCTGCCTCAGAGGGCGGTGGAGGCCGGTTCTCTGGATGCTTTCAAATGAGAGAGCTGGATAGGGCTCTTAAAAATAGCGGAGTCAGGGGATATGGGGAGAAGGCAGGAACGGGGTACTGATTGTGGATGATCAGCCATGATCACATTGAATGGCGGTGCAGGCTCGAAGGGCCGAATGGCCGACTCCTGCACCTATTGTCTATTGTCTATTCTATGTTCTGTTCTTCCAGTCCTTCCTGCAAATTACGCAGTGAAGGTTAGATCTACTTTCGGAGATGTGTTTGCTGTGTAACTGCAGAGAATTCCTAAAGTCCTCCGTACCAGTCTGGTGGCCTACTTCAAAGGAACCTGAACACAAAACCTTGCCATATCTTTAGACGAATACACCGACCTTTATTTCAAAATGGACAGCAACTGGGACACCTGCTCGCCGTGTCCCCGGGAGAGTCTTTTAAATGTAATAACAGGCTTTGCGATCTGTTTTGTTGAATAACCTATCATTACTGGCCAATATACTGAAAGCCTGGCTCATTGCTGTGTGCGGTATTTGATGAGGTTTACAACCCCAGTCTCCCCATCCACAAACTCTGTGATCTTCTGCAAGCAACCTACAGCAGAGCGATCTCTCGTTCAGTTTAGTTTGGAGATGCAGCGCGGGAAACAGGCCCCGCCGGGTCCGCGCCGACTGGCGACCCCCCGCACTTTAGCACGATCCTACGCACACTGGGGGTCGCTTTACAATTTTTTTTTAAACCCGAGGCCAATCAACCTACGAGCCCGCACGTCTTTGGAGCGTGGGAGGAAACCGGAGCACCGGGGTGGGGGAGAAACCCACGCGGGTCACGGGGAGAAGGTACAAGCTCCGTGCAGACAGCACCTGTAGTCAGGATCGAACCCGGGTCTCTGGCGCTGTACTGCTGTGCCACCGTGCTGCCCTTTATGTGGGTGTTGGTGAAGGGGAAGGGGAGGGGAGTGGGGAAGGTGAGCGGGGGGGGGGAAGGGGAGGGGGTGTGGTGTGGGAGGGAGGGGGGGGAGAGGGGGGTGGGGAAGGCGAGGGGTGGGGATGGGAAGGGTGGTGGGGAAGACGAGGGGTGGTGGTGAGCGGGGGGTGGCGGGGATGGGGGATGGCAAGTGGTGAGGTGGGAAAGGGGAGAGAGGTGGTGGGGAAGGTGAAGGGGGGGGGTGGTGGTGAGGGTGGATGGCGGGGATGGGGAGGGGTGGTGGTGGGGATGGGGGCGGGAGGTGGGGAAGGGGAGAGAGAAGGTGGGGATGGTGGGGGTGGGGGAGGGGAGGAGGGGTGGTGGGGAAGGTGGGGGGGGGGGGCTGGTGGTGAGGGTGGGTGCGGGGATGGGGAGGGGTGGGTTGCGGGGATGGAGAGGGGTGGTGGGGAAGGGGAGGGGGGTGTAGATGGGGGGAAGGGTGGGGTGAGGGGGGGGTGGTGGTGAGGGGGGGTGGCGGGGATGGAGAGTGGTGGGTTGCGGGGATGGAGAGGGGTGGTGGTGAGCGGGTGGTGGGGAAGTGGAGGGGGGGGTGGGGAAGGGGAGGGGGGTGTAGATAGGGGGAAGGGTGGGGAAGGGGAGGGGGGTGGGGAAGGGGAGAGAAGTGGTGGGGAAGTGGAGGTGGGGCAGGGGAGGAGGGGTGGTGGGGAAGGTGGGGGGGGGGAGTGGGGAAGGGGAGGGGGTGTAGATAGGGGGGAGGGTGGTGAAGGGGAGGGGTGGTGGTGAGGGTGGGTGGCGGGGATGGGGAGGGGGTTGGGAAAGGGGAGAGAAGTGGTGGGGAAGGTGAGGGGGGGAGGGGGTGGTGGTGAGCGGTGTGTGGTGCAGAACTGTGTCATCTTGATATAAAGCAGCGGGATCTACCTCGGAAAGTGACTTTGAAGATCATGCTGTACAAAATAACAAACCGCTGCATCTATTGTGAGGAGGTTAATGCCAGTAAGTAACCCTTCAGCTTATATTATTAAAAGCATTTAGGCGAAAGCAAAACACAGTTGATCTTGTCATATTTAGTGACGTGGAATGGATGCTCCCTTTGTACCCAGAGGGTAAGCCAGGTCTTTCAAACATGGACATCTAAGGGCCTGTGGTGTAACTTTAAGAAGTCTATTTTGACACAGACCATGAGAAGAACAAAGAAGGGCTCGAGTCATTTGGACTTAGTGGAAAGGGTGAGTAGTTATTAGGTCCTGATGTGATTCGACAGACTACTTAAAGTCTGTTTCCCTTTGAATTGTGACAATATAATTGTTTGAAGGGTATAATCTTGTTCCCATTTCACCCTGGGCAAGGGAAACTAAACTTTCATTAGACCGAAAGGGTGTGTTGGGGAAAAAAAAACTATCTTTGCAATATTCATGATTTAAGTTTGTTTAGTTCAGTTTAGTCTAGTTTAGGGATACAGCGCAGAAACAGGCCCTTCGGCCCACCGTGTGTGTCGGTGTGTGGGGGTCGCTGGTCGCCGTGGACTCGGTGGGCAACAGGCCCTGTTTCCACACTGCATCTCTAAACTGAACTAAACTAAATTAAATCAGAAGTATATTTCCACACTTTACTCTTTCTCCATGTGACAACCATTGCATTAACTGCAAGTTTTAGTTTAAAGATGGAGCATGGAAACAGGCTCTCAGGCCCACCGAGCCCGCGCCGACCAGCGATCTCCGCACACTAACACCATCCTTCACACCCCAGGGTCAAATGGCCCTGGGACTTATGTGAACTTGTGAACTTATAATCAACCAAATTAGTTTGACATACTCACTGTATCAATAAAGTTTCATTTAATTTAGGGATATGTCGGGGGGAAACAGGCCCTTCGACCCACCGAGTCCATGCTGACCAGCGATCCCCGCACACTAACACCATCTTACACAGACTAGGGACAATTTATAATTATACCTAGCCAATCAACCTACAAACCAGGGGGGGGGAGGAGGGGGGGGTTACACAAAAAACTGGAGAAACTCAGCGGGTGCAACAGCATCTAAGGAGCGAAGGAGATAGGCGACGTTTCGGGTCGAGACCCTTCTTCCCTAACCTACAAACCAGTACGTCTTTGGAGTGTGGGAGGAATCCGGAGATCCCGGAGAAAACCTACGCTGGTCATGGAGACAACATACAAACACCGTACAGACCGCCCCCGTGGTCAGGATCGAACCCGGGTCTCTGGCGCAGTGAGGCAGCAACTCTACCGCCTCGCCATCTTGTTGGCTTCATGTCATTTACAAATTCAGGCCTGCGACAGTGTCATGGACAAGGGAACAGTTACATCTTTTTCTGTCAGTAAATTGCTGCTCACTTTCCCCAATACAATGAATAATCTGTCTGTGGAGGCCAAGTCAATGGATATTTTTAAGGTGGAGACTAACAGATTCTCGATCAGTATGGGTGTCAGGGGTTATGGAGAGAAGGTGAGGGAATGGGGGTGAAAGTGAAACTTAGATCAGCCATGATTGAATGGTGGAGTAGGCCCGATGGCCTAACTCTGCTCCTAAAATTTATGAACTTATAATTAACCAAATTAGTTTGACGCATCAATGTAGTTTAGTTTAGTTTAGAGATACAGCGCGGAAACAGGCCCTTCGGCCCACCGAGTGAGTCCGTGCCGACCAGCGATCCCCGCACACTAACACTATTCTACACACATTAGGGACAATTTAGTATTAGTGTACGGGGGGATCGCTGATCGGCACGGACACGCTAGGCCGAAGGGCCTGTTTCCACGATGTATCTCTAAAGTTTTAAGTCTAAAGTATAGAAAAGGCTTGTCAATTCAGTGCAACATCAATTAAAAGCTTCCTTTTTTAACGAGGAACAAATCTTAGGCTGAAATGCGTCCAGTTTATCATCAACGATCTCCTTCGCTCCTTAGATGCTGCAGCGCCCGCTGAGTTTCTCCAGCCTTTTGTGTACCCTGCTCCAACTGTAAGCTTGATTCATCAGCTTTATTCTGCACTTAATTGCTAATTGAACTTCTCTAATCAATGCATGCTTTGAAACAAAAAACAAACGATGATTCAATGCTTTAGTCAATAGGAAATGCTGCAACAAGGATATTATCTGAAATTATGCAGTGTGGTCACCACCTTCAAATGGAAACAAAGATAAAATGGTGGAGTAACTCAGCAGGGCAAGCAGCATCCCTGGAGAACCTGGATAGGCGACGTTTCGGGTCACATGAGATTAAATTCCCATGAATTCGGCCATGATCACAATGAATGGTCACAGTGCTGGCTCGAGGGGCCGAATGGCCTCCTCCTGCACCTATTTTCTATGTTCCTATGTTTCTATGACCCATTGAGTTACTCCAGTACTTTGTGTCTTCTCTTGTAAACCAGCACCCGCAGTTCCTTGTTTCAAGGCTATTCGGCCCGTTGGGTCAGTGGTAGCTCTTTGATGAAACCGCCAAAGAATTCTCCCATTTAGAGATGTTTAGTTTAGTTTGGAGATACAGCGCAGAAACAGGCCCTTCGGCCCACCGGGTGCGTACCGACCAGCGATCCCCGCATATTAACACTATTCCACACACACTGAGGACAATTTGCAATTTTACCAAAGCCAATTAACTTATAAACCTGTACGTCTTTGGAGTGTGGGAGGAAACCGGAGCACCCGGAGAAAACCCACGCAGGTCACGGGGAGAACGTACAAACTCCGTACAGGCAGCACCCGTAATCAGGGTCAAACCTGGGTCTCTGGTGCTGTAAGGCAGCAACTCTGCCAATGTCCCACCCTGTATCCAGAGATACAGCTATGGAAACAGGCCCTTCGGCCCACCGAGTCCATGTTATCCCACTTCCTCACCCACTCAGTGCGCACTCGAGCCAATGTACAGAAGGCCAATTAACCTACAAAACCGCATGTCTTTGGGATGAATGAATGATACCTGGAAGAATCCATTCGATGTGAAGAATTTTAAATGCGTTGTTAGAATGAAGATAGACACTAAAAGCTGGAGTAACTCAGCAGGACAGGCAGCATCTCTGGAGAGAAGGAATGGGTGATGTTTCGGATTGAGACCCTTCTTCAGACTTTAGAATCAGGGGAGAGGGAGACGAGAAATATGGATGGGTAAAGGTGTGAAAATGACAGATCAAAACAGACGCAGTTCAAGGAAATGTAGAATGGTTTATTTGTTTAAGAAGGAACTGCAGATGCTGGAAAATCAGTCTGATTCAGTCTTGATCATCTGGAGAAGGGTTTGGACCCGAAACGTTGCCTATTTCCTTCGCCCCATAGATGCTGCCTCACCCGCTGAGTTTCTCCAGCATTTTTGTCTACCTAGAATGGTTCATTGCTAGCTGAGGGGAAGGTGACAATGAGGCATACAATCTGTAAAATTTAATCAGGAGGATAGTGAAACCAGTCTGAGAACTAGGATGGGGGAGGGTGGAGAGAGAGAGAGGGAAAGCAAGGGTTACTTAAAATTCCTTCCCTCCAGAGATGCTGCCTGACCTGCTGAGTTACTCCAGCATTTTGTGACTATCTTCAGTGCAAATCTGCGGTTCCATCCTACGCATAGAAACATAGAAACATAGAAAATAGGTGCAGGAGTAGGCCATTCGGCCCTTCGAGCCTGCACCACCATTCAATATGATCATGGCTGATCATCCAACTCAGTATTCTGTACCTGCCTTCTCTCCATACCCCCTGATCCCTATATCCACAAGGGCCACATCTAACTCCCTCTTAAATATAGCCAATGAACTGGCCTCAACTACTTTCTGTGGCAGAGAATTCCACAGACTCACCACTCTCTGTGTGAAAAATGTTTTTCTCATCTCGGTCCTAAAAGATTTCCCCCTTATCCTTAAACTGTGACCCCTTGTTTTGGACTTTCCCAACATCGGGAACAATCTTCCTGCATCTAGCCTGTCCAACCCCTTAAGAATTTTGTTAGTTTCTATAAGATCCCCCCTCAATCTTCTACATTCTAGCATGTCTATCCAGTCTTTCTTCATATGAAAGTCCTGACATCCCAGGAATCAGTCTGGTGAACCTTCTCTGCACCCCCTCTATGGCAAGATTGTCTTTCCTCAGATTTGGAGACCAGAACTGTACGCAATACTCCAGGTGTGGCCTCACCAAGACCCTGTACAACTGCAATAGAACCTCCCTGCTCCTATACTCAAATCCTTTTACTATGAATGCCAACATACCATTCGCTTTCTTCACAGCCTGCTGCACCTGCAAGCCTACTTTCAATGACTGCTGTACCATGACACCCAGGTCTCGTTGCATCTCCCCTTTTCCTAATCTGCCACCATTCAGATAATAGTCTACCCTCATGTTTTTGCCACCAAAGTGGATAACCTCACATTTATCCACATTATACTGCATCTGCCATGTATTTGCCCACTCACCCAGCCTATCCAAGTCACCTTGCAGCCTCCTAGCATCCTACTCACAGCTAACACTGCACCCAGCTTCGTGTCATCTGCAAACTTGGAGATGTTGCATTCAATTCCCTCGTCCAAATCATTAATATATATTGTAAATAGCTGGAGTCCCAGCACTGAGCCTTGCGGCACCCCATTAGTCACTGCCTGCCATTCTCTGCACTGCTTCAATAGCAAGGATGTCCTTCCTCAAATTAGGAGACCAAACCTGCACACAACACTCCAGATGTGGTCTCACCAGGGCCCTGTACAACTGCAGAAGGACTCTTCTACTCAAATCCTCTCGTTATGAAGGCCACTTGACTGACCACAATTACTAGAAATATACCTACCCGAGTCAAAACAAACACAAACCGCTGGAGCAACTCAACGGGTCTGGCAGCATCTCCGGAGAACATGGATAGGTGACATTTCGGTTCGTCACCTAACCATGTTCTCCAGAGACGCTGCCTAACCTGAAGGATTACTCCAGCACTTTGTGTCTTTTTTTTTTTAAAGCAGCATCTGCAGTTCCTTCTCTGTCCCTTTGTTTCAAAACAAGGAACTGCAGGTGCTGGTAACATGGATATGGGACGTTTTGGGTCGGGATCCAGGACCCAGCCTGAAGAAGGGTCCCGACCCGAAAAGTCACCTCTCCATGTTTTTCACAGATGCTGCCTGACCCGGGGAGTTACTCCTGCACTTTTTTTGTGTCTTTTTTAAATCAGTAATTACAGTTTCTTCTCTGTCTCTGTTTAGGAAGATGGGAGGTGTGGTTTTATAGCTATTTTGTCTGTTTTTTTAATATATACTGCACTTTTGTTGTTGTTTATTATGGGTTTTACATATTCTGTTGTGCTGCTGCAAGTAAGAATTTAATTGTTCTTTTTCAGGACATATGACAACAAAACGCTCTTGACTCCTGACTTGGATAGTTTTTAGTTTAGTTTAGTTTAGAGAAACAGGCCCTTCGGCCCACCGTGTCCGTGCCGACCAGCAATCCCCGCGCATTAATACTATCCTACACCCACTAGGGGGCAATCTTTACATTTACCAGGCCAATTAACCTACAAACCCGTAGGTCTTTGATACCGAAGATCTCGGAGAAAAACCCACGCAGGTCTCGGGGAGAACGTACAAACTCCGTGCAGACAAGCACCCGTAGTCGGGATCGAACCCGGGACTCTGGCGCTGCATTCGCTGTAAAGCAACAACTCTACCGCTGCGCCACCATGGATAGAAACATAGAAACATAGAAAATAGGTGCAGGAGTAGGCCATTCGGCCCTTCGAGCCTGCACCGCCATTCAATGTGATCATGGCTGATCATCCAACTCAGTATCCCGTACCTGCCTTCTCTCCATACACCCTGATCCCTTTAGCCACAAGTGCCACATCTAATGCCCTCTTAAATATAGCCAATGAACTGGCCTCAACTACCTTCTGTGGCAGAGAATTCCAGAGACTCACCACTCTCTGTGTAAAAGATAGAAGACGTTGGGACCTGGGAACAGAGAAAAGAAGCGTCCCGACCCGAAACGTTACCTATCTATTTTCTCCAGAGATGCTGCCTGACCCGCTGAGTAACTGTGTCTTTTTACGTAAACCAGCATCTGCGGTTCCTTGTGTCTCCGTTATCCGAGTCAAGCTGCATTTCTGTCGTCTCTCCGTTCTATTCCCAGTGGCACATGGAACAACTCAACATTAATGGAGCCATTTTGTGTACCGTCCCTTATTAAGTTGACATGACCAGCTTTGCTCAAAGCTGTCGGCAGGCAGACGGTGGACAATGTACCCCATCAGGCACCAGAGACACTGAGCTCACCCAATTGAAATACGGTTCAAACCCCTCGATTGTCTACCCAAACGCTGGTCTCCATGGAGAGAATGTGGAGAGGACATATCCACCAGCGGCAAAATCTAGGACCAGAGATCTTGGCCTCAGAATAAACCCATGTACCTTTAGATAGGAGATGATGTGGAATTCATTTAGTCATAGGACTGGTGAATCTGTGAAATTCTTTGCCACAGACAGCTGTGGAGGCCAAGTCAATGGATATGTTTAAGATAGATTCTTGATTAGTACGGGTGTCAGGGGTTATGGGGAGAAGGCAGGGGAGAGGGAGAGATAGATGGATAGCCATGACTGAATGATAGAGTAGACTTGATGGGCCGAAGGGCCTAATTATGCTCCTGGAACTGATGAATTTATGAACATGACCGGCTGAGTTACTCCAGGTTTTTATGTCTATCATTTTTTTATTACTAAGGGCACAGCGGGTAGAGCTGCTGCCTCACGGATGCAGAGACCCGGGTTCGATCCTGACCATGGGCGCTGTCTGTGCGTAATTGGAGTTGGAATAGAGGCATTTATTGTTACATCTGACGAGGCACAGTGAGATTCTTTGCTTGTATACAAATAGCGGTCACCTACGGCACTGGCAAAGTGGCAAAGCACGCCGTCTCCTCCCTTAGTCCCCCCACCCCGGGTCCTCCATTGTCCTTACCCCCCGCTGTTCCCCATTCAGGGAGGCCGCCGCCAGGCTTCACCACCACCGCCGACGCCTGCGTGGTGTCGACCTGGGCCCCAGCCTCGGGCTCCGTCGGCCGCTCCGCCGACCCGCCAGGTCCAGGCCGTGCCCCGACCCGCGAAGCCCCGGCTCCATCGACCGACCGGCGAGGCCCTGGCTGGGCCCCGACCCAGGCTTCTATGCGGTGATCCGGAAGGCGTCGAGAATGAGGTGCCTTGATAAAGGCCCAGATTAAACGTTGCATGTTTTACCCGTGACTGCGTGGGTTTTCAATGCGTGCTCCGGTTTCCTCCCACACTTCAAAAGATGTGCGGGTTTGTGAGCTAATCGGCCCTTTAAATAATGGGCCCTCTAAATAATGGGCCCTCTAAATAATGGGCCCTCTAAACAATGGGCCCTCTAATGGGCCCACTAAATAATGGGCCCTCTAATGGGCCCTCTAAATAATGGGCCCTCTAATGGGCCCTCTAAATAATGGGCCCTCTAATGGGCCCTCTAAACAATGGGCCCTCTAATGGGCCCTCTAAACAATGGGCCCTCTAAATAACCGGCCCTCTAAATAATGGGCCCTCTAAATAACCGGCCCTCTAAATAATGGGCCCTCTAAACAATGGGCCCTCTAATGAGCCCTCTAAATAATGGGCCCTCTAATGGGCCCTCTAAACAATGGGCCCTCTAAATAATGGGCCCACTAAATAATGGGCTCTCTAATGGACCCTCTAATGGGCCCTCTAAATAATGGGCCCTCTAAATAATGGGCCCTCTAAATAATGGGCCCTCTAAATAATGGGCCCTCTAATGGGCCCACTAAATAATGGGCCCTCTAATGGGCCCTCTAAATAATGGGCCCTCTAATGGGCCCTCTAAATAATGGGCCCTCTAATGGGCCCTCTAAATAATGGGCCCTCTAATGGGCCCTCTAAATAATGGGCCCTCTAATGGGCCCTCTAAATAATGGGCCCTCTAAATAACCGTCCCTCTAAATAATGGGCCGTCTAATGGGCCCTCTAAACAATGGGCCCTCTAAACAATGGGCCCTCTAAATAATGGGCCCTCTAAATAATGGGCCCTCTAATGGGCCCACTAAATAACGCGCCCTCTAAATAATGGGCCCTCTAATGGGCCCTCTAAATAATGGGCCCTCTAAATAATGTGCCCTCTAATGGGCCCTCTAAACAATGGGCCCTCTAAATAATGGGCCCACTGGTGCGCGGGGAGTGGATGATAAGGTGGGAAAATGGAGAACCAGACTGATGGTCAACATGGACTCGGTGGGCCGAAGGGCCTCTAAACTAGACCAAACACCAGTTTAGTCATGTTGTACCTTATACTTTCCGAAGCGTCCACCAGGGACTATGCTGGAAGCTGGACAATTTTATACTGGACATTTTTTTACATTTATCAAGCCAATTAACCTACAAAATCTTTGGAATGTAGGAGGAAACCGAAGATCTCGGAGAAAAACCCACACAGGTCACGGGGAGAACGTACAAACTCCGTGCAGACAAGGCAGCGCCCGTAGTCGGGATTGAACCCGGGTCTCCGGCTCTGCATTTTGCTGTAAGGCAGCAACTCTACCGCTGCGCCACTGTGAGCTAGTCTTCAGGTGGTGGAGCTGTTGCCCTACAGCACCAGAGACCCGGGTTCGATACTGCCCTCGGGTGCTGCCCGGCACTCTGTGTGGCGTTTGCACCTCCTTCCCCCGTGACCTGCGTGGGTTTTCCCCAGGTACCCCAGTTTCCTCCCCCACTCCAAAGACGTGCAGCTCTGTAGGCTAATTGTCTTTGGTAAAATTGTACACTGACCCTAGTGTGTGTGTGTGTGTGTGTGTGTGTGTGTGTGTGTGTGTGTGTGTGTGTGTGTGTGTGTGTGTGTGTGTGTGTGTGTGTGTGTGTGTGTGTGTGTGTGTGTGTGTGTGTGTGTGCGCGTGTGTGTGTGTTTCCCGTGCTGAATCTCCGAACTAGACTAAACACACTCTTTTTAAAAAAATGATCCCGTGCAATAGTAAAAAAAAGCTCGAAAATCCATGATAGCTAATTAATTGTGGGCGATAGCCAAACTTTCGTAGCTGGTCAAATAGCATCAGTCTCGCAGGCACTCGACCAGGGGTGATATCAATACATTCCAATGTCTGGAATACAAATCTTCTCCAACTGTGTAGATAGGGTTAGTCAAAGCCAGGGCTGTCAGCCATGGACAGGTTGGAAGTGCAGAGTGTCTGGAGTGTAACCCACACATACTGTTAAAAGTCTTATCTAATGATCGCTCAACCTGCTAAACACTGGACTCCCATCCCAGTCAAGCACTGGCTTGTCCTTAAGAGCTCCCTGGGTCATTAGATTATGGTGTTTACCTACATCTAAGTGTCAGAATTCCTTGCCTTGTAAGCGGACACTGGAGGCCGAATTGAACTAAAATGTAATTTACTGCTTAAAAGGGGGAACTAATAATACACTGGAGACAGGTCACCTACTGAGGTCCAGTGTCACATTTGGCCTATTCCAAAATGTATTTTTTTAGGTTTAGTTTGGAGACATTGCGCTGAAACAGGCCTTTCGGCCCACCTAGTCCGCGCCCTACCGGCGATCTACGATTTTTTACAGAAATTAAACGTCTTTAAAATTAAAACGATCAACCTGCACGTCTTTGGGATGTGGGAGGAAACCGGAGCGCCCGGAGAAAACCGGAGCGGTCACAGGGAAAAGAACGTGCGAACTCCGTGCGGACAGCACCGGTAGTCAGGATCGAACCCGGGTCTCCGGCGCTGTGAGGCAGTGACTCTACAGCTCTAATTCTGAGAGCTTATCATCCTTCATAGAAACATAGAAAACATGGGAATTAGATGCAGTAGTAGGCCATTCGGCCCGTCGAGCCAGCACCGCCATTCAATATGATCATGGCTGATCATCCAACTCAGTATCCCGTACCTGCCTTCTCTCCATACCCTAGAACCCCTTAGCCACAAGGGCCACATCTAACTCCCTCTTAAATATAGCCAATGAACTGGCCTCAACTACCCTCTGTGGCAGAGAGTTCCAGAGACTCACCACAACGTGATCCCTTTTACCCAGAGAGTTGTGAATTTATGGAATTTTTACCCAGAGAGTTGTGAATTTATGGAATTCCCTGCCACAGTGGGCAGTGGAGGCCAAGTCACTGGATGGATTTAAGAGTGAGTTGGATAGAGCTCTAGGGGCTAGTGGAGTCAAGGGATATGGGGAGAAGGCTGGCACAGGTTATTGATAGCGGACAGCCAGCCATGATCAAAATGAATGGCGGTGCTGGCTTGAAGGGCCGAATGGCCTCCTCCTGCACCTATTTTATATGTTTCTATGTCTCTCTGATCCACATCCCTCCATTCCTTGCATTTCCGTGAGCCTACCTAAAAGCCTCTTGAAAAACACCATCGTATCTGCCTCCACCATCACCCCTGGCAATGCGTTCCAGGTCCCCACCACCCTCTGTGAAAAAACCTTGTCCTGCACATCATGGAAACCTCCCCCCTCTCACCCCCTCTCATCCCCAGCCCCATGCATCCATGCCGACCAAGATGTCCAAACTAAGCAAGCCCCTTTTGTCTGCATTTGACCTGTATTCCTCCAAATGTTCCCAATCCATGTCCAAGTCCAAATGTCTTATGAATATTGCTATTGTATATTTGATTCACGCCGATCATCATACTATGGTTCATAAGTTCACAATAATAGACACTAGTTGTCCACCAGGGGGCGCCACACGATTGGCAGCCTCGCCAACAGTCTGTTTTTTCGTCTTTTTTGTTATTTTTAGTGTGTTTTAAAAGTTTCTGTTAATGTTCTGTGGTTTGTTTTATGTGGGGGAGGTGGAAGGGGTCGGGGGAAACTTTTTTCCAGTCTCTTACCTTGCCGGAGATGCGATCGTTTTCCGGGTCGTATCTCCGGTCGCTCTGCGGCCTAACATCGTGGAGCTGGATGGAGGCCTCGCTCGGGACTGACTTTGAGCCCCACCGCGGGGGCCGTGGACTTACCATCGGGGCTGATCCCTTGCCTGGGATCGACGCTATAACCGCGGCCTGCGGATTTTACCATCGAGGAGCTCGCAGTCTCGGGTAGAGACCGTAGACGTCGGGAGCTCCAATGACGCTGACGGTTTTGACCAGCCCGACCCGGGGTCCGATCACCGGCGCAGGGGGAGCTGAGAATTCCCCCCCCCCGAAGCAGGAGCTTGATCGCCCCAGCCGGGAGGAGGGCTCGACCGCCGGCTACGGGAGCCAAGATCGCCCCGACAACGGAAGGCTCGAGGCCCCCGGCCGTAGGAGAACAAAGAAGGAAAGAGATTGAACGTTTTTTTTTTTCGCCTTCCATCACAGTGAGGAATGTGGAGGGGTCGCTGTGGTGGATGTTTATGTCAAAATGTATTTTGTGTGTTGTGTTGCTTTTTTCCAGTACCATCTCTAATGCTTTTTATTTGTATGAATGACCTGGCAAATGAAATTCCTCGTATCTTGCAAAACATACTTGGCTAATAAAGTATTATTGTGTTGTATTTACAAATGTTACTAATGGTAGGGAATTGAGGAATGCTGTGGAACAGAGGGATCTAGGAATAACTGTGCATAGTTCCCTGAAGGTGGAATCGCATGTAGATAGGGTGCTAAGGAAAGGTGTGCTAGCCTTTATAAATCAGAGCATTGTATATAGGAGTAGGGAAGTAATGTTAAAATTGTACAAGGCATTGGTGAGACCAATTCTGGAGTATGGTGTACAATTTTGGTCGCCTAATTATAGGAAGTATGTCAAAAAAATAGAGAGTACAGAGGAGGTTTACTAGAATGTTGCCTGGGTTCCAGCAACTAAGTTACAGAGAAAGGTTGAACAAGTCTTTATTCTTTGGAGCGCAGAAGGTTAAGGGGGGACTTGATTGAGGTCTTTAAAATGATGAAAGGGATAGACAGAGTTGACGTGGATAAGCTTTTCCCATTGAGGGTAGGGAAGATTCAAACAAGAGGGCATGACATGAGAATTAAGGGGTAGATGTTTAGGAGTAACATGAGGGGGAACTTCTTTACTCAGAGAGTGGTGGCTGTGTGGAATGATCTTCCTGCAGAAGTGGTGGAGGCAGGATCTATTTTGACATTTAAAAGTAAAGTGGATAGGTATATGGACGGAAGGGAATGGAGGGGTATGGTCTGAGTGCAGGTAGATGGGACTAGGGGAAAATAAATGGTCGGCACGGACTGGAAGGGCCGAGAGGGCCTGTTTCCGTGCTGTAATTGTTATATGGTTAATCAATCTACAAACCTAGTTTAGTTTAGAGATACAGGGCAGAAACAAACCCTTTGGCCCATCGAGTCCACACTGCACCTACAATGTAGGACATTTACGCTATCCTATACAAACTAGGGACAATTTTACGTGTTTGGAGGTGTCTGGTAGCGCCAACTGTCCGTTTCCCTCCATAGATACTGCCTGACCCCCATGTTCATGTTTATGAGTTGTAGGAGCAGCATTAGGCCATTCGGCCCATCAAGTCCACTCCGCCATTCAATCACGTTTGGCCCATATCCCCCCGAAACCTTTCCTATCCATGCATCTGTCCACGTGTCTCTTGAATGCTGTGAAAAGATAAACAGACTTTAGTCTCTTTAGTCAGTGGGTGGTGAATCTGTGGCATTCATTGCCACAGAAACGTGTGGAGGCCAAGTCAATGGGTATGGTGGGCAGTACGGCGGCGCGGCGGTAGAGTTGCTGCCTTACAGCGCCCGAGACCCGGGTTCGATCCCGACTATGGGTGCTGCCAGTACAGAGTTTGGTGCGTCGAAGGGTCTGTTTCCGGGCTATATCTCTAAACTAAACTAATGGGTAATTTTTAAGGCAGAGATTGACAAGTAAATTCTCGATTAGTAAAAGCCTTGGCCCACGGTACGAGTTCATTCCAAGAGCTCTCCCGAGTTTGCCCTGATTCGAACTCGGAGATTTACGGTAATGGCCGCTCGTCGGTACTCGGGGCTCTCGTGGACATTTTTCAACGTGTTGAAAAACGTGTTGAAAAATGTTCACGAGTCTTCCCGTGCTTACCTGCCGTTAGCGAGTCTTCCCGAGCACCTGACAATTCAGGTATAAAATCTATCTAAAATCTATCTAAACTTCCCAATATTATATGGTGAGGCCTAATTGCGACACTTTAAAGGTTGCATCAGCAAAACCAGACCAAACAAAACCAGACTGATTCCTGGGATGTCAGGACTGTCTTATGAACAAAGACTGCATAGACTCGGTTTATACTCGCTAGAATTTAGGAGATTGAGAGGGGATCTTATAGAAACTTACAAAATTCTTAAGGGGTTGGACAGGCTAGATGCAGGAAGATTGTTCCCGATGTTGGGGAGGTCCAGGACAAGGGGTCACAGCTTAAGGATAAGGGGGAAATCCTTTAGGACCGAGATGAGAAGGACTTTTTTCACACAGAGAGTGGTGGGTCTCTGGAACTCTCTGCCACAGAGGGTAGTTGAGGCCAGTTCATTGGCTATATTTAAGAGGGAGTTAGATGTGGCCCTTGTGGCTAAGGGGATCAGAGGGTATGGAGAGAAGGCAGGTACGGGATACTGAGTTGGATGATCAGCCATGATCATATTGAATGGCGGTGCAGGCTCGAAGGGCCGAATGGCCTACTCCTGCACCTAATTTCTATGTTTCTATGTTTCTATGTTAAGACATACATTTTTAGCATCCAATGGTTTTTGAAGGGCAAAGGCTTAAACATTTGCCCTGTACATTAAAGGGAAGTTCGAGGTGCTTTTAGTTCTTAAGCACTCACACATTGGCGTTATGTTATTCTGTAAACAGCCCCCCTGAAAAGCGTCAACGTCTGAAGAATAAAGAAAATAAAAGAAGTGACCAATATTTTACGCCAACTTTTCAAAAATATTTTAACACAAGCTCGTTCATTTATTGACAATTCGACTTGGGTCGAGGAATTTAAAGTACAGAGATTGAGTTTCTTGCAGGTAAGTTCTGCCAGACACCTTATCTGCAATATCGGCCACTGCTTATACTCTCATCATTACTGTACGATGTAACACAATTCTTGCATTCTACTCCCCATGAAAAGCTGTTTCTTAAGCATCTTGTCATCATTTGATGAGTGCCCCTTTGAAGCTGGTTCAAATTCTGGACTCGCCGCCTAACCGCAAAGTCTCAATTGCAGAGGTCCGTATTATTTACGGGGATGCGGGTTAATTGCCGAATAAAAGAATGGGTCCCTTTCAGCGCTGACCATTGTGCCTTCCCACTCGCCTTCGATATGGAAGACAGGAGAGGCCGTGATAAATATCTAACTTTCCAATCGGAAAAGTAGTCCAGTCGCAGCCGTAATCTTGAACTTAATCCAGAATCCGGAAACGCGCTCACTTGTGTTACTGTTGCTGAAAGAAGTAAATGACCTTTTGATTGCAGCCTACATTCACAATTGTATTAGGAAAAACACCCCCCCTTCCGGCGTCACCGTGGCTTCAGCGAGATGCATGAAGCCTTCAAAAGGTAGAGATTTTCTTTCAAACTTTTTATCAGTTCGAAACATACAAACATAGAAATTAGGTGCAGGAATTAGGCCATTCGGCCCTTCGAGCCTGCACCGCCATTCAATACGATCACGGCTGATCATCCAACTCAGTACCCCGTACTTACCTTCCTTCCATACCCCCTGATCCCCTCAGCCACAAGGGCCACATCTAACTCCCTCTTAAATATAGCCAATGAACTGGCCTCAACTACCCTCTGTGGCAGAGAGTTCCAGAGACCCACCACTCTCTGTGTGAAAAAAGTCCTTCTCATCTCGGTCCTACAGGTATTGCAGGAAAATAAATATCCGGTCACGTCAGCGGTGGAGTCGCTGCCTTTTACAGCGCCAGAGACCCGGGTTCGATCCTGGCTACGGGTGCTGTCTGCATAGAGCAAGGGTTCCAAACCCGGGGTAAATTTCGCCGACCCAGTGGGGTAAATTTGTTGATTCTGTATTTGTACATATTTTTTCTCAGTGACTAACTGAGTTTGGTTTTCTGGTTCGTTATTCGTAGGTTCCCCTCGATCGTGACTGACCATGGGCGATGCATCCTAGTTGTTGGCTGCTTGCTCCAAACCTCGGCTGGAGCAGGGTCACTTGCAGCTGTAGAGACCAATGCAGGAGTGGCAGTCTCTGTGGCAAAGGTCACATTTGTGTGTGTGTGGGGTCTCTGGTCTGTTGAAGTTGCCACGCTCCTCTCTGCTGCTGCGTTCAACAGTTTCCCTTCCCCCTTTTTGAGATGTCGGTTCAGGGTGCCTCTCCACCTCCTGCGGTCAGCTGCAAATCTCTCCCAGGACCCCACATCGATGTCGAGCGCCCACCTTCATATCTCTCTTGCAGACATCCTTGTGACGTAGCTGGGGGCGGCCGATGGTTCTCCTCCCAGATGTCGGCTCTCCATAGAGGATGTCTTTTGGAATGCAGCCATACTCCATGCCGTGGACATAGAAACATAGAAATTAGGTGCAGGAGTAGGCCATTCGGCCCTTCGAGCCTGCACCGCCATTCAATATGATCATGGCTGATCATCCAACTCAGTATCCCGTACCTGCCTTCTCTCCATACCCTCTGATCCCCTTAGCCACAAGGGCCACATCTAACTCCCTCTTAAATATAGCCAATGAGCTGGCCTCAACTACCCTCTGTGGCAGAGAGTTCCAGAGACCCACCACACTGTGCGAAAAAAGTCCTTCTCATCTCGGTCCTAAAGTATTTCCCCCTTATCCTTCAGCTGTGACCCCTTGTCCTGGACCTCCCCAACATGGCCCAGCCACTGCAGACTGCTCTGCCTGAGTAGAGTGGACATACTGGGAAGGCCAGCGCCAGACAGGATCTCAGCATTGGACACTCTGTCTTGCCAGGATATGCCCAGGATACGGCGAATGCTTCTAAGGTGGAAGGTGTTGAGTCTTCTCTCCTGCCTGGCATTAATATTAGCTAATGGAATGTTGGCCTTCATAACAAGAGGATTTCGGTATAGAAGTAAAGAGGTTCTTCTGCAGTTGTATAGGGCTCTGGTGAGACCACATCTGGAGTATTGTGTACAGTTTTGGTCTCCTAATTTGAGGAAGGACATCCTTGTGATTGGGGCAGTGCAGCGTAGGTTCACAAGATTGAACCCTGGGATGGCGGGACTGTCATATGAGGAAAAGATTGAAAAGACTAGGCTTGTATTCACTGGAGTTTATGAAAGATGAGGGGGGATCTTATAGAAACATATAAAGCTATAAAAGGACTGGACAAGCTAGATGCAGGAAAAGTGTTCCCAATGTTGGGCGAGTCCAGAACCAGGGGCCACAGTCTTAGAATAAAGGGGAAAAAACTAATAATAAAATTTTGGAAAAACCCTGCGTCCCCTACATTTAAAATGTGGATTATGGAGATGTCGGAGACCTTAAATCTGGAAAAAATTAGATTTGTCTTAATTGACAAACCAGAATTATTTATTAGAATATGGTCTCCGTTCATGGATTATTTGAAGGGGTAGAATGGGCCGGCGCTGAGGCCTGACGGAAGCTTGAACCCAGGACAAGACGAACAGTTATGTTTTCTTACCTACGGACCTATCTCCTAAGTTGTATCATGGATAGTTTATTTTATGTTTCTAAGTTTTTTTTTTCCTTTTTCTTAATTTTTTCCATCTATAAAAAAATAAATAAAAATTAATTAGAGTCAATGTTAATATGTAACTGATAAATGTAGACTCCTGCTACATTGGTGGTGGGGTCCTTGGAATCCTGAATATTTATTATGTAACCGTTTAACAAAGTTTGTAATGGTTTGGACTAGGATATGTACATGCCTCTAATAAAAGTTAACTGCAAAAAAAATAAAGGGGAGGTCATTAAAGACTGAGGTGAGAAAACACTTTTTCACCCAGAGAGTTGTGAATTTGTGGAATTCCCTGCCACAGAGGGCAGTGGAGGCCAAGTCACTGGATGGATTTAAGAAATAGTTAGATAGAGCTCTAGGGGCTAGTGGAGTCAAAGGAATTTGGGGAGAAGGCAGGCACGGGTTATTGATTGGGGACGATCAGCCATGATCGCAATGAATGGCGGTGCTGGCTCGAAGGGCAGAATGGCCTCCTCCTGCACCTATTTTCTATGTTTCTATGTAGTCCATGTCTCACTGCCGTACAGCAGCGTTGGTCCACACTCGAGTTGTGAGGCAAGCGGCAGTTGTAGCTGCCTTATCAATGGTTCATCATTAGTCGTTCGTAAATAAGTGGAATAATGTTGTTATGTGCTATTAAAGTTGCCAGGGGTAAACGGGACGAAAAAGTTTGGGAACCCCTGGTTCAGAGTTTGTACGTTCTCCCCTTGACCTGCGTGGGTTTCCTCCCACACTCCAGAAATTGTAAAGGTTTTAGGTTAATTGGCTTGGCGTATGTGTAAATTGTCCCTAGTGTGTGTAGGATAGTGTTGTTAATGTGTCGGTGCGGATTCGATGGGCCGAAGGGCCTGTTTCCACGCTGTATCTCTAAACTAAACCAAACTAAATCAGAAGTATATTTCCACAGTCGACTCTCTATTGAACACATATCTATGTTGTGACAACCATTCCCTTGAATGGCAACTGCAAGCTTAGGCTTAGAGATACACTGAAAACAGGCCCTTCGGCCCACCGAGTTAGCACCGACCAGTGATTCCCCAATGCACCACTTCTATCATATAACCATATAACATATAACCATATAACAATTACAGCACGGAAACAGGCCTTCTCGGCCCTTCCAGTCCGTGCCGACCATTTATTTTCCCCTAGTCCCATCTACCTCGCAAAGAGCAGGAGTTAACGGGTCGTTTTCACAATGGCAGGCAGTGACTAGTGGGGTACCGCAAGGCTCAGTGCTGGGACCCCAGCTATTTACAATATACATAAATAATCTGGATGAGGGAATTGAAGGCAATATCTCCAAGTTTGCGGATGACACTAAGCTGGGGTGCAGTGTTAGCTGTGAGGAGGATGCTAGGAGAATGCAAGGTGACTTGGATAGGCTGGGTGAGTGGGCAAATGTTTGGCAGATGCAGTATAATGTGGATAAATGTGAGGTTATCCACTTTGGTGGCAAAAATAGGAAAACCGACTACTATCTAAATGGTGGCAGATTAGGAAAAGGGGAGATGCAGCGCGACCTGGGTGTCATGGTACACCAGTCATTGAAAGTAGGCATGCAGGTACAGCAGGCAGTGAAGAAAGCCAATGGTATGTTAGCTTTCATAGCAAAAGGATTTGAGTATAGGAGCAGGGAGGTTCTACTTCAGTTGTATAGGGTCTTGGTGAGGCCACACCTGGAGTATTGCGTACAGTTCTGGTCTCCAAATCTGAGGAAGGACATTATTGCCATAGAGGGAGTGCAGCGAAGGTTCACCAGACTGATTCCTGGGATGTCAGGACTGTCTTATGAACAAAGACTGCATAGACTCGGTTTATACTCTCTAGAATTTAGGAGATTGAGAGGGAATCTTATAGAAACTTACAAGATTCTTAAGGGGTTGGACAGGCTAGATGCAGGAAGATTGTTCCCGATGTTGGGGAGGTCCAGGACAAGGGGTCACAGCTTAAGGATAAGGGGGAAATCCTTTAGGACCGAGATGAGAAGGAATTTTTTCACACAGAGAGTGGTGGGTCTCTGGAACTCTCTGCCACAGAGGGTAGTTGAGGCCAGTTCATTGGCTATATTTAAGAGGGAGTTAGATGTGGCCCTTGTGGCAGGTACGGGATACTGAGTTGGATGATCAGCCATGATCATATTGAATGGCGGTGCAGGCTGGAAGGGCCGAATGGCCTACTCCTGCACCTAATTTCTATGTTTCTATGTTTACCTGCACTCAGACCATACCCCTCCATTCCCTTCCCGTCCATATACCTATCCACTTTACTTTTAAATGTTACAATCGATCCTGCCTCCACCACTTCTGCAGGAAGATCATTCCACACAGCCACCACTCTCTGAGTAAAGATGTTCCCCCTCATGTTACCCCTAAACTTCTGTCCCTTAATTCTCATGTCATGCCCTCTTGTTTGAATCTTTCCTACCCTCAATGGGAAAAGCTTATCCACGTCAAATCTGTCTATCCCTTTCATCATTTTAAAGACCTCAAGCAAGTCCCCCCTTAACCTTCTGCGCTCCAAAGAATAAAGACCTAATTTGTTCAATCTTTCTCTGTAACTTAGTTGCTGGAACCCAGGCAACATTCTAGTAAATCTCCTCTGTACTCGCTCTATTTTGTTGACATCCTTCCTATAATTAGGCGACCAAAATTGTACACCATACTCCAGAATTGGTCTCACCAATGCCTTGTACAATTGCCCTATCCAACACACTGGGGACTATTTACAGAAGTCAATTAGTCTACAAACCTGTGTTGGAAGGAACTGCAGAGGATGGTTTACACTGAAGAGAGATACAAAATGCTGGAGTAACTCAGCCGGTCAGGCAGCAACTTTGGACAGAAGGACAGGATTCTGAACAAGAGTTCTTAACCGAAATGTCACCTCTCCGGACATCCTGCCTGGCCCGCCGAGCTACTCCAGCATTCAGTGCCTTACAAACCTGCACGCCTTTGGAGTGCTGAAGGAAACCAGAGCACCCGGAGAAAACCCACGCAGGTCATGGGGAGAACGTACAAACTCCGTGCAGGCAGCAGCCCTAGTCAGGATCGAACCCCGGTCTCCGGCGCTGTGAGGCAGCACATGTACTGCTGCGCCATCGTGCCGCACCAAAGCTGTTGCCAGCATGATGTCCTTTAATAACGTCTTATATCCTGCAACATTCTCTGCAAGCTGTTTAGTCTCCTGCGTTCGACACCCTCCAACTCTGACCTTGCTTACTCTGTGGTTAGGTTGACAACCTTGCCACCAGTAACCAGACTGAAAGCAATCCAACTCCACATACAGCACTTCATACAAAAACCTAACACAATAGACAATAGGTGCAGGAGTGGGCCATTCGGACCTTCGAGCCAGCACCGCCATTCAATGTGATCACGGCTGATCATCCCCAATCAGTACCCCGTTCCTGCCTTCTCCCCATATACCCTGACTCCACTATCTTTGAGAGACCTATCTAGCTCTCTCTTGAAAGCAAAAAAACTTAGACTGAAATTTTGGAAAAACGCAACCACGCCAACATTCAAAATGTGGATTTCAAATATGTCTGAAACGCTTCACCTTGAAGAAATGAGATTTCTCCTAATAGGCAAAGTTGACCAATTTCATTTCGGAGTCACGTGAGTGACTTCGTGAAGAGCCCGCCGGCACGCATGCGCGACATATCGTCGCATCGCATTGCTGCCGACGGCTGGTCGGGAGCGCGGCTCCCGACCAGCCCTTCAGAGGGCCGACTCAGGTAAGGCTAAGCCCCCTAGAGTTGGTGTTCCTGTTGGGGGGGGGAGCAGTGTGTTCTCTCCCTACAGGAACGTGGATTTGGAGTCGCCGGCCACTTATCCCGGAGCCTTTCTCAGCGGCTCACCTGCGAGTCGGGCCGGGAAACAGGCGTGGTAGTCGGGGAGCCCTGTTGGTACAGGGCCCGACCCGCCGATACACCGGAGCTCCAGTGTGAGTTGGTGTCTTGTTGTGGCGGGTGTATGTTATGTTCTCTCCCTGCAGGTACGTGGGGAAATAGGCGTGGATGTCGGGGAGCCCTGTTGTTACCGGGCCCGACCCGCCGCTATGCAGGAGCTCCGGTGCTGATTCAAGGAGCAGGAGCTCCAGTGTTGATTTGAGGAGCAGGAGCTCCAGTGCTGGTTCAAGGAGCAGGAGCTCCAGTGCTGCATTAAGGAGCAGGAGCTCCAGTGCTGATTCGAGGAGCAGGAGCTCCAGTGCTGATTCAAGGAGCAGGAGCTCCAGTGCTGATTTAAGGAGCAGGAGCTCCAGTGCTGGTTCGAGGAGCAGGAGCTCCAGTGCTGATTCAAGGAGCAGGAGCTCCAGTGCTGGTTCCAGGAGCAGGAGCTCCAGTGCTGATTCAAGGAGCAGGAGCTCCTGTGCTGAGTCGAGGAGCAGCAGCTCCAATGCTGATTCCAGGAGCCGAGAACGGGGTGCCTCTCGAAAGGGGGGACCCTGCCACAAGTTCGCCATTGGCGACCACGGGGAAGGGGTCGTGCTGCGGCCCGACCCCCCTCCGCTAGCCCTTCGTTGAAGGGCAGGGGAGGAGCCCGTAAGCCTAAACCCGGTTCGGGCCAAGGCTCCACCAGCCGCCTTGGTGCGGTCTGGTGCAACGGCGGGACCTGGGTCTGTGAGATCTGCTATCCAACTCCCAAACCCCGCCGCTGGGACGGGGGGCTTGGGTACGGTCCCGTCTCGGTCGCCGAGTCCCCTGTCGATGGGGGGGACGAGACCGTGCGTCGGCAAGGTCCACGATGTGGACAGCCGGCAAGCCCGCGCGGGCGTCGCTCCATGCTTCTGCTGGAGTCGACCCCAAGCCGTCAGGGCCCTTTGTGGCAACGGCTTCCGCTCCTGTTAAACGGAGACGGTTGAACACCTTTCCCGCGCGGGAATCGCGCGGTTTCGCTGCGGCGGCCGATAGCGACAACTTCCGGCACCGAGATCACTTCTCAGAGGTGCGGGCCGATGAAAGGAGCCCCGGCAATCATTCTGAGCCGGAGGTCTCCGACCACCCCAGTGTTCAGGGTGAAGGACGTATGGCCGCATGACGCGGCTACTGGAGAGGAGCCATCCAGCTCCAGTAGGCACAGGGAGGTTAACCGCCGTCAGCAGCAGCTGAGAACCGTCAGCAGACACTAAGCCCAGCGAACTGCTCCTCCCTTCAACGAGCCCATACGCCACGGCCGCCGAGTCCCCCATGGATGGGAGGACGAGACTATGCGTCGGCTAGGTCCATGATATGGACAGCCGGCAAGCCCGCGCGGGCGTCGGATCTCCATGCTAAGTCAGGTGCCGACTTCCCATCGCATTTGCCCTCCGAGGCAGCGAGACCAAGCTCCGCCGAGGAGGCGTTTGAGTGTACCTCCCGCGCGGGAATCGCTCAGCTTCGCTGCAGCGGCTACCGGCGACAACTTTGCGGCACCAGGTTCACCTCGATGAGGTGCGGACCGATGGACGAAGCCCCAGCAGTTCAGCAGAACATGAGGACTTCGGCCGCCCGAGTTTTTAGCTCAAGGGGCGTATTGGCCAGGATGGAGCGGATATTGGAGCCCCTCCTGCAGCAGAATCAACAAAATTTCGGGGAAGACTTCTCCAAGAGGGAAGGATATTCGGGGTCATTTTATTGAATTTATTCACGGGAACATTCCTCCATCCCAGCATATGCCTCAACGGAAGTTTACGCTGTCTGCCGTTGAGCAGGCAGCAGGCACGGCTGAAAATTTTCGTTTGGAACAAAAAGGCGTGATAGAGAAAACTATTCACGAGCCCATTGAATTCGTCTCCAATATTTTTACTAAAGGATGGAGGTTGTCGGGTGATTATTGACTTGACCAGTTGAATACCTTTGTAACATATACACATTTCAAAATGGACACCTTTTGAGACAGCCGAATCACTGATTTCGCATGGTTGCTTTATGGCATGTATTGATTTGAAAGATGCATGCTATTCAGTGTCCATCCGGAAACATCACCGGAAAATTTTGAAATTTGTCTGGATGGATCAGCTCTGGCAATATCGGGCCTTACCAAATGGGCTTACTACCGCCCTAGGCTTTACTAAATTACTCAAACCTATTATGGCCAAATTACGTATACAACATCATATTGTAATGGCTTATTTAGATGATATTCTGATTATTGGCAACACTCTGGAAGCAGCTGAAAGCGCTGTTTCAGCAACTGTTACTATATTTCAGCAGCTGGGGTTTATAGTCCATCCAGAAAAATCGAAGTTTCACCCATCCCAGGTTATGGATTATTTGGGTTTCACGGTGGACTCTTTTCAAATGAGGGCCACCATTCTATTTCACAAGGTGGAGGATGTTTCCCTTGCATGTCAGGATCTCGCATCCGCCAGTATACCATCTATTCGGCATACAGCTAAGATGATTGGGAAAATCGTAGCTTTATTTCCGGCAGCCCGGTTTGGACCTTTGCATTATCAAAATCTGCAAAGGGCCAAGATTGCTGCGTTAAAAAAGAACGCTGGTCATTTTGACAGACCTATGGGGCTGCCTTCCGATGCTAAGGTTGAGCTACAATGATGGGTGTCCAATATTGGCAAGGCATTCAAACCCATTGTTGTGCCCAATCCGGTGGTATATTTGCAAACTGACGCAAGCTCTCTAGGCTGCGGAGCTGCGGACAGCTCTTCTAGTTGTGGAGGCAGGTGGGATCCCCTTGAAGCTAGCATGTTGCTAATACAAGGGATTAACTATTTGAAGCTGCTTGCAGCATTTCACGGACTGCGGGCATATTGTGCTAATCTTAGTGGTACTCATGTCCGTCTCCAAATAGACAACACCACAGCGGTGGCATATTTAAACCATATGGGCGGTACCAGGTCAGTCTCTTGTGACAAATTGGCTAATACTATTTGGTGCTGGTGTATTGATCGAGATATTTGGATTTCAGCTACCTATTTGCCAGGTAGGCTTAATACTGTGGCAGACACCAGGTCACGCAAATTCAATGATAGTTTTGAGTGGATGCTGCATCCTCAAATATTTGCCCAAATTACAGCCAAATTTGGCCAACCGGATATCGACCTTTTTGCGTCCCGGTTGAACCATCAGGTACCGACATATGTTTCATGGGAACCAGACCCTGGGGCATTGGCGATTGATGCATTCTCGCTAGACTGGGGGAAGTGGGTTTTCTATGCATTCCCCCCGGTTTGCCTCATCAGTCGGGTATTACAAAAAATCAGGATGGATTCTGCCAGAGGCATTCTTGTCATACCCGACTGGCCTACACAGCCTTGGTATCCGGTGGTCTCTGACATGATTAGTCAACCTTGGGTCCCTCTAGAGGGTTGCCCGCATTTGGTTTCTCACCCTGTCTCAGGGGAGTTACACCCCTGCCATGCCTATCTAAAATTACTGGCTTGCAGGTTCTGACCAGGCCATGGATGCAGTATGGCCTTACCACCCGGACCATGAACACCATTGGAGCATCATGTCGAGAGTCAACCAGGCGGAGATATCTCTCCCACATCACCAAGTGGGAAGCCTACTGCAGTCGCTCTCACATCACCTGTGATGATGTCTCCATAGCCGACGTCCTGGAATTCCTCGCGGGGTTGCACCATGATGAGCACTTGAGTTATAGTGCCATCAACAGCGCCAGGAGTGCGCTATCATTCTACCTCAACATCAAGGTAGGATCGAACAGGCTAGTGTCCAGGCTTATGCGGGGAATATTCAATCTGAATCCGCCTACACCACGCTACAACATCACCTGGGATGTCAGGGATGTACTTACCCTGCTCAGGTCGTGGTCACCCATGGAAGGGTTACAGCTGGACCAACTCACTATGAAATTGGTGATGTTACTAGCGCTGACTTCAGCACAGCGGGTTCAGACGCTCCACAAACTACGTATTGACAGGATGACGTCGACCCCTGGAGAAGTAGTCTTTTTTATCGATGAGCTACTTAAGCAGCATAGACCTGGGTGCACAGGGCTGCAGCTGAAGTTCCCGGCATACCCTGCAGATGCTCGGCTATGTTTAGCCACTCACATCCGTTACTACATCAAGGTGACGAGGAGCATCAGAGGAATGGAGTTGTACCTGCTTGTCACTCACAAAAGACCTCACCATCGAGTGACAGTCCAGACGATATCCAGGTGGCTCCGGATCGTCCTGAATAAGGCAGGTATTGACACTAATGTGTTTACATCCCACTCCACCAGGGCTGCATCTACGTCGGCGGCGAGAGTCATGGAGGTACCCATGGACCATATCCTCGCCACAGCAGGATGGGCGAATGAAGCTGTGTTCCAGCGATTCTATAATAAGCCTGTTGCTGCTCCCCTTCAGTTCGCAGAGGCCGTGCTGAACGCCGGGTGTGAACGTGGGGATGTCCCTGATTAAAAGGGCGTTATTTGTTGTGTTATTAACAAATCTTCTTTTTGTTTCAGTATAACCTCGTTTCGTCAACTTGTTTACTCCAATCCATCCTTGCTAGTGGTGTGTCCGCATGGACGTTGTCCAGGGCGTGTAATCACAGAAGCTTTGAAGTCTTCACGAAGTCACTCACGTGACTCCGAAATGAAATAGTAAGATTGAACGAGAACTTACCAAGTTTGAAGGTTGATCTTTATTTCATGAGGAGTTGCGGTGAGGGATTTCGTGCCCTCCGCTCCCAACCCTCGATCATCTTCAGCTGGTAATCAGAGTCTCCTTAAATCTTACTATGCCAAGTCATTTCTGTTGTTGTTTCTGTGATTCCACACCGCTGCTTTGAAGAATGTCGCGCATGCGTGCCGGCGGGCTCTTCACGAAATCCCTCACCGCAACTCCTCATGAAATAAAGATCAACCTTCAAACTTGGTAAGTTCTCGTTCAATCTTACTATTCTCAAAGACTTGGTCTCCTTTTATCAACTTTTCTACAAGCATATGATGCAACATTTTAGAATTAAGGGACAGAGGTTTAGGGGTAACATGAGGGGGAACTTCTTTACTCAGAGAGTGGTAGCGGTGTGGAATGAGCTTCCAGTGGAAGTGGTGGCGGCGGGTTCGTTGGTATCATTTAAAAATAAATTGGATAGGCATATGGACGAGAAGGGTATGGAGGGTTATGGTATGAGTGCAGGCAGGTGGGACTAAGGGAACAAAGTTGTTCGGCACGGACGAAGGGCCGAGATGGCCTGTTTCCGTGCTGTAATTGTTATATGGTTATATGGTTAACATAACATAACCTTAGAAATTAAATGGTTTAGAACCGGGTGACGGATGGGCAAAAATACAAAATAGGTAGATCTCTCCTAATCTCTCTTTTCTTTACTTTCTCCTTCTATTTCAATCTTTTCAGCTTCTCTTCCATGTCCTTTATTTATTTTGCTAGCTGCCTCTACTCGCATGTCTATCTATTCCGACACTCGTTTATTTCTTTTTTCTCCCACTGTTCTTTTATTATTAAATCAAAAATACAAAGTTGTACAAGAATGGAAATATGCATGTATGTATTAGGTAATCAAGTACCACACTATTGTACTTACTTCTAACAAAAATAAACACACACAAAAAAAGAAAGCATCCAGAGAACCGGCCTCCACCGCACTCTGAGGCAGAGAATTCCACAGACTCACCACTCTCTGTGAGAAAAAGTGTTTCCTCGCCTCCGTGCTAAATGGCTTACCCCTTATTCTTAAACTGTGTGGCCCCTGGTTCTGGACCTCGATACATGTGACAATAAACTAAACTAAACCAAAATTGGTTGGTATGGACGAGATGGGCCGAAGGGCCAGTTACCGTGCGGTGAGACTCATAGACTATTAACTGTTTCTCGAGGGTTACACAAAAAGCTGGAGAAACTCAGCGGGTGCAGCAGCGTCTAAGGAGCGAAGGAGATAGGCGACGTTTCGGGTCGAGACCCTTCTTCAGACTGGTCAGGCATCAGGGAAGCGAGAGATATAGACGGTGATGTGGAGAGATAAAGAACAATGAATGAAAGATATGCAGAAAAGTATCGATGATAAAGGAAACTGTTTCTCGAACTAGATTTAAACGATCACTGGTTCACATTTGGGGCGAGATTGCCACACAAAACAAACATTGCGTGTAACACAGGAACGCGCGTAACACTGGTTCCAGCAATGAGAACATAATTATAAATTGGTCAAAACGTGGCCAGCTTTCAGAACCCCATAGAGAAATTTAAAAAAAAATGCAATTACTGGTGGAATGCAGGGAAAAAAAAAAATCACAAATGGAGATTAGCATTGTACATCTGTACTTGCAACTGAACAAATGCAGCAAAATTGGTGGTGTAAACTCTGACCGGTCTGAAGAAGGGTCTCGACCCGAAACGTCACCTGTTCCTTTTCTCCAGAGACGCTGCCTGACCCCGCCGAGTTGCTCCAGTGTTTTGTGTTTGCCATGGGTGTAAACACCATTCCGTGGGGTGGGAGACTGCAGCCTTCACGTGGTCCGCCCTGTTTCGACGAATGCAATCAACCCGACGTGCGCACTCAAATAAGATCAAATAGAACTTTAGGCTGCGCACGCCATACGCAAGAAGAAGAAGAAGTCCATTCTGTACTGGGCCTCCTGGGCTTTTAATACCTCTACTCTCCCTCTTCCCCGACCCTCAGTCTGATAAAGGGTCTTGACCCGAAACGTCACCCATTCCTCCACTGTCAGAGTGAGGCCACACGCAAATTGGAGGAACAGCACCTCTTAACTGTATGCCATGTTGTTACCCGTGGGCGGAGCACCAAGGCAAATTCCTTGTATGTGAATAGTTGGCCAACAGACTTACTTACTTACTTATATTTTGCTGGGGCAGCTTACAACCCAATATATTGATTTCTCTAGCTTTAAGTAACCCCTGTATTCCCTCTCTCTCTCTCCCTGTCCCTCCCCCACTCTAAAGCACACGGTATTGGGGGTTCAGTATTGATGTGGATAGAGAACTGGCTAGCAGACAGGAGGCAAAGGGTAGGAGTAAACGGGTCCTTTTCAGAATGGCAGGCAGTGACTAGTGGGGTGCCGCAAGGCTCAGTGCTGGGACCCCAGCTATTTACAATATATATTAATGATTTGGACGAGGGAATTCAATGCAACATCTCCAAATTTGCAGATGATACCAAGCTGGGGGGTATAGTTAGGTGTGAGGAGGATGCTTGGAGGCTGCAGGGTGATTTGGATAGGCTGAGTGAATGGGCAGATGCATGGCAGATGCAGTACAATGTGGATAAATGTGAGGTTATCCACTTTGGTGGCAAAAACATGAGGGTAGACTATTATCTGAATGGTGGCAGATTAGGTAAGGGGGAGATGCAACGAGACCTGGGTGTCATGGTACACCAGTCATTGAAAGTAGGCATGCAGGTGCAGCAGGCAGTGAAGAAAGCAAATGGTATGTTAGCATTCATAGCGAAAGGATTTGAGTATAGGAGCAGGGAGGTTCTACTGCAGTTGTACAGGGTTTTGGTGAGGCCACACCTGGAGTACTGCGTACAGTTTTGGTCTCCAAATCTGAGGAAAGACATCCTTGCCATAGAGGGGGTACAGAGAAGATTCACCAGACTGATTCCTGGGATGTCAGGACTTTCATATGAGGAAAGATTGGATAGACTCGGTTTGTACTCGATGGAATTTAGAAGATTGAGGGGGGATCTTATAGAAACCTACAAAATTCTTAAGGGGTTGGACAAGCTAGATGCTGGAAGATTGTTCCCGATGTTGGGGGAGTCCAGAACAAGGGGTCACAGTCTAAGGATAAGGGGGAATTCCTTTAGGACCGAAATGAGGAAAACATTCTTTACACAGAGAGTGGTGAGTCTCTGGAATTCTCTGCCACAGAAGGTAGTTGAGGCCAGTTCATTGGCTATATTTAAGAGGGCGTTAGATGTGGCACTTGTGGCTAAAGGGATCAGGGGGTATGGAGAGAAGGCAGGTACGGGATACTGAGTTGGATGATCAGCCATGATCACATTGAATGGCGGTGCAGGCTCGAAGGGCCGAATGGCCTACTCCTGCACCTATTTTCTATGTTTCTATGTTTCTATGTTTCTAGTTGTTCTGCCAGCTTCACTGTTCCGTTTATCCTCCTACACAGCCAGCAATTGACCATTGTGGGCTCCACCTTTCCCTGGTCACCGGTGCCGGCTCTGATTTGTTCTGTCCCTTTTCATACCTCTTGTCTCCCTCTCCCCTGACCCTCAGTCTGATAAAGGGTCTTGACCCAAATCGTCACCCATTCCTTCCCTTCTCTCCAGAGATGCTGCCCGACCCGCTGAGTTACTCCAGCATTCTGAGTCTATCTTCGGTGCAAACTCCTGGTTGTATGATGTGCGTTCGCAGAAGGAGATATTTTGTTCCGAGACTTGGCGCATGGCCAACTTAACAATGCACAAGATGTCGTACCTTGGCAATAATTTCCAAAATCACAATCCAACATAAAAGCTTCCAATTGAGATATCTGTGGGCAATCATCTAAAGGGACAAATAAATATGCCACAACTGAATATGATATTTTTGTTCCTTATTAATTCTGCGTAGCGATTCGGAAGAAAATATTTTTGACACTAACCCACAAACCTGTACGTCTTTCGAGGGTGGGAGGAAACCGGAGCACCCGGGGAAAACCCACACAGTCACAGGGAGAACGTACAGACAGCACCGACAGTCAGGATTGAACCTGGGTCTCTGGCGCTGTAAGGCAGCAACTCTACCACAGCACCGCCGTCACTTAAAGCATAAGTGGATAGTTCAGTTTACTTTAGTGATACAGCGTGGAAACTATCCCTTCGCCCCACCGAGTCCCACGCCGACCATCGATCGCCTGTTCTATGTTATTCCACTTTCTCATCCACTCTCTATACGTTAGGGGGAATTTTACAGAGCTAGAGTGACCTAAAAACCCACACGTCTTTGGGATGTGGGTGGAAACCGGAGCACCCGGGGGAAACCCGTGCGGGTTTCACAGGGAGAACATGCAAACTCCACACAGACAGCACCCGAGGTCAGGATCGAACCCAGGTCTCCGGCTCTGTGAAGCAGCAGCTCTACCCGCTGTGCCATTGTGCCGCCCATATGAATGATAAGCAAATGAGCAAAATTGATATTTAATACAATTACACATCTCAAGGGCCTGGCCCACTTAGGCGATGAGTCCCCTGAAAAACCGGGACCTGGAATGGCGACTGTCAGAGTGGAACACACACACAAACACACACGCAAACACACATGCACATAAAAACATTGCAAAGGCGGGGGACAGGGAAAGCGGGGGAGCGCTGTCTGAAATTCACACGGTGCAAAGCCAAGGTGATACAGACACACACCGCGATAAACAGGAAGGTTAAGGCGGCAAGGGGGGGGAGAAGATGGTGGGGGGAGGGGGAAGAGAGGAGAAGGAGGAAGAAGGGGGGGAGGGAGAAAGGGGGAGAAGGAGTGCAGACAACTTTTAATAAGCTAGAGATACACAGCTGTGAAGTTTGGCGGGCATTAATTTGCGGCGACCATACTGAGGCTTCGACTAGTTCCCAGAATGCGGGAACTCCTCGCGATCATGAAGGAGACTCACCAGAGACCCCCAGCAAACATGTGGCGATCATGTGGCGAGCGCAGAATCTCCTGCACATGCCCAAAAAGTTGCCTTAGTGGGACAGGTCCTTTATACCAGCAGGTTTCTTTTCACAACCTATTTCAGCAGCAGTATGCATTTCTTTCATTATGAATTTGATGAAATAGTAGAATTAGCAGGATGATTTCTCTAGGCCAATTTTTGGTCAGTGTGAATTTAGGTCACACTAGGGAAATAAACAGAAGACACTCATTAGAAGGAATATGTGCGGGAAGGAACTGCAGATGCTGGTTTACACCGAAGATAGACACAAAAATGCTGGAGAAACTCAACGGGTCAGGCAGCAGCTGTGGAGAAAAGGAATAGGTGGTGTTTCGGGTCGAGACCCTTCTTCAGACTGAGTCGGGGGAAGAGGGAAAACGAGAGAGATATAGACGGTGGATTCGAGAGATATAGAACAAATGGATGAAAGATATGAAAAAAGTGATGATAGAAACATAGAAACATAGAAATTAGGTGCAGGAGTAGGCCATTCGGCCCTTCGAGCCTGCACCGCCATTCAATATGATCATGGCTGATGATCCAACTCAGTATCCTGTACCTGCCTTCTCTCCACACCCTCTGATCCCCTTAGCCACAAGGGCCACATCTAACTCCCTCTTAAATATAGCCAATGAACTGGCCTCAACTACCCTCTGTGGCAGAGAGTTCCAGAGACCCACCACTCTCTGTGTGAAAAGAGTCCTTCTCATCTCGGTCCTAAAGGATTTCCCCCTTATCCTTAAGCTGTGACCCCTTGTCCTGGACCTCCCCAACATGGGGAACAATCTTCCTGCATCTAGCCTGTCCAACCCCTTAAGAATGATGATAAGGGAAACAGGCTGTGGACTAGATGAAAATGAATTGAGGGGCTGTCCCACATGGACGACCTAATCCACGAGTTTAGAAGACCGCAGACGAGTTGAAAAAAATGTCAAGGCCGTGTTAACGCGCCGAAGTAAAAGACCTCCTACGACCTCCAACAACCTCCTACGACCCCCCTTGACCTCAGTCTTCTGACCTAAAACCAACTACGACTAGCTACGAGTGGAAAAGGATCACATGATAAAATGACGCCACGTTTGCATTTTTTTTCCTTGGACCAGTTACAGACCTACAACTACCTACAACTACCTACGACTACCATCACGACCTACTACGACCTACCTACGACCTACCTACGAGTAAAATGTATCGATTTATTCCATGCCGACCTTTTATTTACTCGTGTACTCATTTTTAATCAGGCTGGAAAAAACGCCGCAACCTACTTGAAGCCACGAGTGCGCGGAGACCACTCACGAGCATGAGGAAGAGTTACGAAGACCTCCTACCACCTCCTAAGACTTCGTGGCGACCATGTCGTGCGTATGAGTCGAGGGCAAACTCGGCAGAGGTCGTGAAAGTGGGACATGGGCTGTACAGAACATGAGACTCAACAAGCTAGTACGTGAGGTGGAGAGGGAAGGAGCGAGAGGGGATATTAGGGCTACTTATATTGAGAAATTAATTTTTATACTGGCTCATACACCATTCTAATTTCCTAAAGAGTTTGTAAGTTTGACAGTGATACCCTGTGTGACCATTAGGCTAGGTCAAGCGGTAAGTGCGTGCATCGGAAGACAATACTTTAGCGGTGCAGTGGTGCAGCAGTAGAGTTGCTGCCTCACAGCGCCAGAGATCCGGGTTCGATCCTGACTACGGGTGCTGTCAGTATGGAGTTTGCACGTTCTTCCTGTGACCGCGTGGGTTTTCTCCAGGTGCACCGGTTTCCTCCCACACTCCACACAAGTGCAGGTTTGTAGGTTAATTGGCCCCCTGTAAATTTGCCTCCCGTGTGTCGGATGCAAAAGCGGGAGATAACATAAACCCCTGTCCCACGGTATGAGTTCATTCCAAGAGCTCTCCCGAGTTTGCCCTGATTCGAACTCGGAGATTTACGGTAATGGCCGCTCGCCGGTACTCGGGGCTCTCGTGGACATTTTTCATCATGTTGAAAAATCTTCACGAGTCTTCCCGTGCTTATGTGCCGTTAGCGAGTCTTCCCGAGTGCCTGCCGTTAGCGTTACGAGCCGCTAAGAGACGTCCCCGAGCTCCGACGTACCCGCTACGTTCATTCTCCGTGCTTACCACGAGTTTGATTTTTTTAAAAACTCGGGAGAGCTCTTGAAATGAACTCGTACCGTGGGACAGGGCTATGAGATAGACACGAAATGTTGCAGCAACTCAGCGGGTCAGGCAGCATCTCTGGAGAGATGCAATGGGTGCCGTTTTGGTTCAGAACCCTTCCCCAGACTGTCTGAAGAAGGATGTCTCGACCCGAAACATTACCTATTCCTTCTCTCCAATGATGCAGCCTGTCCCGCTGAGTTACTCCAGCATATGGCCTCCAAACTGCCCGGCCCGCTGAGTTACTCCAGTATTTTCCGTCTATCTAAACCGGCATCTGCAGTTCCTTCCTAAACATGGAACTAGGGTTCGGGTGGTGGCCGGTTGGCGCGGACACGATGGGCCGAAGGGCCTGTTTCAACGCGGTTTAACCATATAACAATTACAGCACGGAAACAGGCCATCTCGGCACTTCAAGTCCGTGCCGAACAACTTTTTTCCCTTAGTCCCACCTGCCTGCACTCATACCATAACCCTCCATACCCTTCTCATCCATATGCCTATCCAGTTTATTTTTAAATGATACCAACGAACCTGCCGCCACCACTTCCACTGGAAGCTCATTCCACACCGCTACCACTCTCTGGGTAAAGAAGTTCCCCCTCATGTCACCCCTAAACTTCCGTCCCTTAATTCTAAAGTCATGTCCTCTTGTTTGAATCTTCCCTATTCTCAAAGGGAAAAGCTTGTCCACATCAACTCTGTCTATCCCTCTCATCATTTTAAAGACCTCTATCAAGTCCCCCCTTATCCTTCTGCGCTCCAGAGAATAAAGACCTAACTTATTCAACCTATCTCTGTAACTTAGCTGTTGAAACCCAGGCAACATTCTAGTAAATCTCCTCTGTACTCTTTCTATTTTGTTGACATCCTTCCTATAATTGGGCGACCAAAATTGTACACCATTCTCCAGATTTGGTCTCACCAATGCCTTGTAAGTTGGCTTCAGCTGTCGCAGACTGGTTTCTCTAAACCGAACTAAATTAAACTAAACAAATTTGTATTGTTCTGGCCAACATGTGGACAACCTACAAAATGTTAAAATGCAATAAAAATTAAAGCCATATGTTTGTGCAGTGGTATTAGCAGCTGTGTTTCTGGGTCACCAAAGTATTTCAGGTATTATGTCATTATTCAAACAGCATTAATGGTTCTTGTGTTTAAACAATAAACATTTTACTCTATAAAATATAAAAACCATGCCCTTAAAAGTAAGGAATGTGCATATTTGTTACTGAAGCAAAACAAGTTCTTAAGTGTATGCGATACATCATAACGTTTATTGGGTACAGTCGGATTCACCTCTGGCCCATTGCGGACATTGGACTTTGTCTCTGGAACTGATGCACTACGATGCTGAGTGTAAGGCCCGGATAGAGTGGATGTGGAGAGGATGTTTCCACTGGTGGGGGAGTCTAGGACTAGAGGTCACAGCCTCAGCATTAAAGGGCGTTCCTTTAGGAAGGAGTTGAGGATGAATCTCTTTGGTGGTGAATCTGTGGAATTCTTTGTCACAGAAGGCTGTGGAGGTCGATTCGATGAATATTTTCTTGATTAGTACGGGTGTCAGAGGTTATGGGGAGAAGGCAGGAGAATTGGGTTCGGAGGGAGAGATAGATCAGCCATGATTGAATGGCAGAGTCGACTTGATGGGCTGAATGGCCTAATTCTGCTCCTATCACTCGTGACCTTATGACCATGTGAACTGTATATTCTACATCTTGTATCTGTCCCTTTGCTATTCCTAATGTATGTGTTTGAGTTGATTGTATTTATGCATTGTAATTATATAGAGATTCAGTGAGGAAACAGGCCCTTCGGCCCGTCGGGTCCGTGCCAACCAGCGATCCCTGTAACACCAGCGCACTCTGCACACTGGGGGCAATCAGCTATTTTTACCGCCAACAAACTCGCACGTCTCTGGAGTGTGTGAGGAAACCGGAGTGCCTGGAGAATACCCACGAGGTCACGGGGAGAACGTACAAACTCCGTACAGAAGGGGGGGGTGTGGAAGGCGGGGGTGTGGAAGGGGGGGTGGGAAACGGGGGGAATGGGGAAGGGGGGGTGTGGGCTCTTGAAAATAGTGCAGTCAGGGGATATGGGGAGAAGGCAGGAACGGGGTACTGATTGGGGATGATCAGCCATGATCACATTGAATGGCAGTGCTGGCTCGAAGGGCCGAATGGCCTACTCCTGCACCTATTATCTATTGTCTATTGTTGATTGTCTATTGAATATCAGCAAAAAGCCTTCACCTAGTCCACCTAAAAGTTACTGTATCGGATCTACCGGCAGAGGAGGTCGTTGAGGATAGCATTTCAAAAAGACACTCGGACAGTTACGTGGAAAGGAATGGTTTGGAGGAGTATGGACCAAACACGGGCACATGGGACTAGCTTAGATGGGGCATCTTGTTTGGCATTGACCTTTGGGCTTCAGTGATACAGAACGGAAACAGGCACTTCAGCCCGCCGAGTCCACCCCAACCAGCGATCACCATGTACTCTAGCACTATCCTACGCACTAGCGGCAATTCACAACTTTTACCAAAGCCAATTAACCTACAAGCCTTCATAAGTTCATAAGTGATAGGAGTAGAATTCAGCCATTCGGCCCATCAAGTCTACCCACCATGGCTGATCTATCTCTCCCTCTCAACCCCATTCTCCTGCCTTCTCCCCATTCTCCTGCCTTGTTCCCGATGTTGGGGAGGTCCAGGACAAGGGGTCACGGCTTAAGGATAAGGGGGAAATCCTTTAGGACCGAGATGAGAAGGACTTTTTTCACACAGGGAGTGGTGGGTCTCTGGAACTCTCTGCCACAGAGGGTAGTTGAGGCCAGTTCATTGGCTATATTTAAGAGGGAGTTAGATGTGGCCCTTGTGGCTAAGGGGATCAGAGGGTATGGAGAGAAGGCAGGTACGGGATACTGAGTTGGATGATCAGCCATGATCATATTGAATGGTGGTGCAGGCTCTAAGGGCCGAATGGCCTAGTCCTGCACCTAATTTCTATGTTTCTATGTTTCTATAACCGCTGACACCCAGTATGTCTTTGGAGTGGCCTAAGTCTGCTCCTATCACATACGACCTTATGACCTTACGTACTAGTCGACTTTTTGCAAACTGGTTAGCACGCAACAAAATCTTTTCGCTGTACCTCGATACATGTGACAATAAACTAAACTAAAGACTTCAGAGATACAGAATAGAAGTAAGTAAGTAAGTAAGTTTATTGGCCAAGTATTCACATACAAGGAATTTGCCTTGGTGCTCCGCCCACAAGTAACAACATGACATACAGTGACAGTTACGAATGACTCAGAAAACACTAAACATTAATAATAAGACATTGATGATAAAACACCATTGATCAAGCATGTGAACCAACAAAATACCAGATCAAAGGGAGGCTACAGATTTTTGGCTGTTGAGTAGAGCAACTACTCGTGGATAAAAGCTGTTTTTATGTCCGGCTGTGGCAGCTTTGACAGTCCGGAGTCGCCTTCCAGAGGGAAGTGATTCAAAGAGTTTGTGGCCAGGGTGAGAGGGTTCAGAGATGATCTTGCCCGCTCGCTTCCTGGCCCTTGCAGTGTACAGTTCATCAACGGAGGGAAGGTTGCAGCCAATAACCTTCCGAAATAGTACCTAAGCCAATGAATTTACAAACCTGCACATCTTTGGAGCGTGGGAGGAAACCGGAGCGCCCGGAGAGAAAACCCACGCGGTCACGGTGGTGGGGGGGGGGGGGGGGGGGGGGGATCGTACAAACTCTGTACAGACAGCACCCGTGGTCAGGATCAAAGCTGGGTCTCTGGCACTATGAGGCAGCAACACTTCCTTGTAGATGAATCAATGACTCTACGATTCCTTGAGTGTTTTATTTTCCTGAAATGTTATGAATTCCACCAACGTAAAATGCGGTCCAGGATTAAGCAAGTATGCGTTCAAATCTCTTCTTATAACCTCATTCAGAACTATTTGGAATTTACAGTATGGCATACTCCATTAATAATCTTTCCAATCGGGGTTGGATTTAGTGTAATTCAGGCATTCATAGAAGTGATAAATATAATTTACATTGCGCTAATTTAAATCTCTGCTGGGATTTCTGGAAACAGTAAGCCATGGAGCCAAAGTGCTAGGAAATAAACCGATGGGACTCAATCTGTGATTAGTCTGTGCCAGAACGTCTCGTGAAAACGCATAAAAACTATAATACTGCAGCTTCATTGTTTCACATCAGTCCGAAGCCAGCTATTCATTCACCACATCTTCATTTCATAAGTGGTTGCCCCCGTGTCGACTGATTAAAGACATGCATGAAACATAGAAACATAGAAATTAGGTGCAGGAGTAGGCCATTCGGGCCTTCGAGCCTGCACCGCCGTTCAATATGATCATGGCTGATCATCCAACTCAGTATCCCGTACCTGCCTTCTCTCCATAACCCCCTGATCCCTTTACCCACAAGGGCCACATCTAACGCCCTCTTAAATATAGCCAATGAACTGGCCTCAACTACCCTCTGTGGCAGAGAGTTCCAGAGACTCACCACTCTCTCTGTGAAAAATGTTTTCCTCATCTCGGTCCTAAAAGACTTCCACCTTATCCTTAGACTGTGACCTCTTGTTCTGGAGCTCCCCAACATGGGGAGCAATCTTCCTGCATCTAGCTTGTCCAACCCCTTAAGAACATAGAAATTAGGTGCAGGAGTAGGCCATTCGGCCCTTCGAGCCTGCACCGCCATTCAATATGATCATGGCTGATCATCCAACTCAGTATCCCGTACCTGCCTTCTCTCCATACCCCCTGATCCCTTTAGCCATAAGGGCCATATTTTAACTCCCTCTTAAATATAGCCAATGAACTGGCCTCAACTACCTTCTCTGGCAGAGAATTCCACATGAGCAGCAAGGAAACAGGCCCTTCGGCCCGACTGGTCGGCGGCACGGCATGGAGTTGCTGCCTCACAGCGCCGGAGACCCGGGTTCGATCCTGACGACGGGCGCTTGCCTGTGCGGAGTTTGATCGTTCTCCACGTGACCTGCGTGGGTTTTCTCGGGTGCTCCGGATTCCTCCCACACTCCAAAGACGTGCAGGGTGTCTGGGGTAATGGGGAGAAGGCAGGAGAATGAGGTTGAGAGGGAGAGATAGATCAGCCATGATTGAATGGCGGAGTAGACTTAATGGGGCGAATGGCCTAATTCTGCTCCTTTAACGTATGCCTGTACCTTTTAAAGAGGAAGAAAGACTCCGTCTTTATGAGACTCCAGTCTGTTAGTCAATAGTCTTTAGTTTATTGTCACGTGTACCGAGGTACAGTGAAAAGCTTTTAATTTTACTTCGGAGTCACGTGAGTGACTTCGTGAAGACCCCGCCAGCACGCATGCGCGACATATCGACGCTCGCATTGCAGTCGACAAGCTGGGGGGGGGGAGAGCTTAAAAGGACCCTTTGGGTAAGTTTTTACTAACTGAAGAAGGGTTTCGGCCCGAAACGTCGCCTATCTCCTTCGCTCCTTAGATGCTGCTGCAGCCGCTGAGTTTCTCCAGCCTTTTGCGTACCCAAGTTTTTACTAACCTTGAGTTGGTTAGTTTTCTGTATTGATTAAATCCCTACAGAAACTTCATGATGGAGAGAAGAAGTAAAAAGAAGGCTGCGCTGAAGCATGCGGGACTTCAGAGCGAGGCCGGCGGCAACATCCCCGGAGCTGACCGTAGAGCCGGCAGCACCCGTACCTCGGGCCAGGAAAACAGCGCCGAAGTCGGGGAGCCCCGCTCAGTCGGCAGGACCCGACTTTCCACCGCACCAGTCCAAGGGAGCTGCATACTGGCGGTAGGTCTGCGCGGGAGCAGGGTAGCCAAGACCCCGACTCCCCACCGCTACAGTCTGTACGGAAACAGACCAGCGGCAAAAAAGTGCGGAAGAGGGGCCCCGGTTTAACGGCACACCCCGACTCTCCACCGCATCAGTCTGCTAGACTGCGGACCGGTGGCAAAACCACACAAAAGTCGTGTAGCCCCGTTATCATATACGCAGTCCGGAAGACCATGGACAAGCGGCAGATCCGCGTGGGAGTCGTGTAGCCCCGCAGGAGCGGCTGGCACCGACTATCAACCGTATCAGTCCCATAGACATCACCTCGACGAGGTGCGGACTGGCGGTAAGAGCCCCATGGGTTCATCAGAATCTGGGGAAGACGACTTGCCGTTCGCAGATAGCGACGGCGGTCGCATTGCTCGCATGGAGCGGATGATGGAGCAGCTGCTCCAGAGGGACCTACTCCAGCAGAAGCAGGCGTCCCAAGGATCACGCAGGTCCACGGCAGGCCCATTATCAGGACTGCCCAACATCTCTCCCTCCTCAGTAGGGAGCGCGCAAGAACTCAGGGATTAGCTGACTTCGAAGAGGGGTTGGCTGAAGACCCACAGTTGCAAGGGATGCAAGAAGAGGAACCTCTGGGCATGGTGTCTAAGTTCGCTCAACTAATCCCAAAAGGGCAACCTCTTCAGCCAAGGCTAGCGGCAGGCATAAACTACCTGACAACACACCAATTACAGGAACTGGTAATTTCGGAGATCACAAACAAATACATGGCCCCGGAAAATTGTGTGTCGCTGAACGTCCCTACAGTGAACACACCCATATGGGGAAACTTCAGCCCTGGGATAAGGGCACAGGAATTAAAAATGCAAAAAATTCCTGAAACTACTGACGTCATGCATCACTGCGTTTCCCAGGTCAGTCAACGGTATGGACATGACGGAAGAGCAGCGGGATGCATTAGCCTTGCTCTGCAATACGCAATATGAGATCAGTTGCTTCTGGAAAAGCTCTATCCGTCCAACACTCAAACCCAAATTTGCGGGTTTGTGTAAGGCCATCGCTACGCCACCACCAAGACAGTTGTTTGGTGATGACCTGCCCAAACAGGTGAAAGACCTAGATGAGGATGCTAAAGCGGTAGGTTTGAGAAAACCGCCTTCCTCTGGCAGACCTCCAGCGTATCGTCGGCAGCATCCATTGGCGACATCTAACAGTCCCGGGTTCAACCCGACAGAGTGACGGGAGCAAACCCAAAGGTCGCGCCTTATCATCAGAGGCCTTTGTTAGGCCAAGGCCCACAGCGACCAGCCTGGAAAATGCGTCAACCACACACCCCAGCACCACAGCAACCCATGAACAAAGGACAGAAGAACAAGCCCCACCAGTAACCATGGAGCTAAGGGGGTCTGGTTCCCTTGGGAATGCTGCATGCATAACCTCACTAGTGGGAGGTAGATTGCATCTGTTTGGGGATGCATGGAGTTCTATAACTTCTGACCCCTTTATATTGCACAGTATTCAAGGTTACAAAGTTGAATTTATAAACAGACAACTTCCCCCAGCTCAAAATGTACCTAGCCGGAAATGTGTACTTTCTCACAAAGAGAAAGTGGAAGGACATGCAGAACTATCAAGGTTATACGCCAAGGCGTTAATAGAGAAAACAGTACATGAACCTCTTGAATTTGTATCTAACATCTTTACCGAAACCAAAAAAGATGGTGGATGCCATATTATAATTAATTTAACTGAAATGAATACTTTTGTTCAATATACCCATTTCAAGATGGAAACATTTGAAACTACTGATTTCCAGAGGGTACTTCATGGCCTGTATCGATCTAAAAGATGTATACTATTCCGTACCTATACGTAAAGATCGCCATGCTTGCGCCAAAAAAACGACTATTAGACATGCTGCCAAGGTGATTGGGAAATTTGTAGCTACATTTCCAGCTGCACGATTTGGACCATTGCATTATCAAAATTTGCAAAGAGCAAAAATCTCAGCACTAAAAACCAATGCTGGGCATTTTGACAGACCTATGCAGCTACCAAACAAAGCAAAAGATGAGCTACGATGGTTAGCAACATTCGAGATTGTTTTAATCCCATCATAGTTACAAACCCTTCAGTCGTGTTGCAAACCGACACAAGCGCCCATGGCTGGGGAGCTACCGACACCACTACTAGTTGTGGCGGCAGATGGGATTTGCACTAATCTACATTACTCCAATCATGGAGCTGGGAGCATTTCATGGACTGCGGGCTTACTGCACAACTATGCATCATACGCATGTCCGTCTACAGATAGACAATACCACAGTGGTGGCATATGGGTGGTATCAAGTCGATATCTTGCGATGAATTGGCAAACATAATTTGGCACTGGTGCATTGAAAGAAAAATTTGGATCTCAGCTACATACCTTCCGGGTAAGATTAATACAGTGGCGGACACCAGGTCACGAGTATTCAATGACAACACTGAGTGGATGTTGAACCCCCAATTATTTGCTAATTATATAGCTTAGTATGGAACACCAGATATCGATCCTTTTGCGTCCAGGTTGAACCATCAGATACCAACACATGTCTCTTGGGAACCAGATCCTGGGGCAGCAGCGATGGATGCGTTCTCGCTACATTGGGGGAAATTGTGTTTCTATGCATTTCCTCCTTTCTGCCTCATCAGTCGGGTATTGTGGAAAATCCAGCTAGATTCTGCATCAGGGATTCTGATAATACCCAATTGGCCCACACAGCCTTGGTTCCCGGTGGTCCTGGACATGGTGAAGGAACCATGGGTGCAGGTTCCTAAATGCCCGAACCTCCTGACACATCCCATGTCAGGGGAGAGTCATCCGTGCCATGGTCATCTGAACCTGATGGCTTGCAGGTTCTGAAGAGACCTTTGCTGGAATTCAGGCTGTCGAACAGGACCATGGATATCATCACGGCATCATGCAGACAGTCCTCAAGGAAGCAGGCCCTTACCCATGTAAGGAAATGGGAAGCCTTCTGTTCCAGGACTAATATCACCTACGACTCTGCCACCATCACAGATGTGCTGGAATTCCTCGCGGGCCTTCACTATGATGAGGGCCTCAGCTATAGTGCCATCAATAGTGTCGGAAGCGCATTATCGTCCCACCTCACTATCGGAGTAGGATCCCATCAGTTGGTGTCGAAGCTCATGAGGGGTATTTTCAATTCTAACCCTCCAAGACCACGATACAATATGACCTGGGATATTGGGGTAGTGGTGTCCCTACTCAGGAGTTGGTCACCAGTTTCAGAACTCCCACTGGCAAAACTCACCTACAAAGTGGTGATGCTTATAGCACTTATACAGCTCAGCGGGTCCAGACCCTCCACAAACTAAAACTGGACAGGATGGTCTCGACCCCCACCAAGGTAACCTTTTTCATTGATGAATTACTTAAACACCATAGACCTGGAACAACTGGTTTTAAATTGGAATTCCATGCATATCCCATTGATGTACGCCTCTGGATAGCCACCCATCTCCGACATTATATTAATGTCACCCAAAATATAAGGAGAATGGAAACAGGTCTATTCATCAGTTTTTACAGGGTAACTGTGCAGACTATTTCCAGGTGGCTCAGGTGGTGTTGGATGCAGCAGGGGTAGACACTGATATTTTCAAATCTCATTCTACCAGGGCTGCATCCACATCAGCGGAGAGGACCATGGAGGTACCCATGGATCATGTCCTCACAACAGCGGGCTGGGCCAATGAAGGCACATTTCAACGGTTTTATAATAAACCTGTGGCCGCTCCCGCGATGTTAGCGGATACTGTTTTAAGTTCTGTTCCCTAAACGTACTTTGAAGTCAGGGGTTTTTGTTTTGTATTAATAAATACATTATTGTTTTTCAGCTTTGTTTCAAGTCTGAAATACGTTAACATACTTCCTCCATCAGTTATTATGGCAGTGTGTGAGCACGGACGTGGTCCAGGGCATGAAATCACAGAGCTTTGAAATCTTCACGAAGTCACATAAACTTTTCATAACATGTTGCAACGTGTTTCACAAAACATGAGGGGGGACTGCCCCCAACGTCTAAAAAAATGATGGGGGACAGGTCCCCCCATTCCCCCCCCCCCCCCCCTGGATTTACGCCCACTGTACCGATATATGATAAAGGGAATAAGATGAATAGCATTTAGTGCAAGATATATAGCCAGTAAAGTCTGATTAAAGATAGTCCGAGGGTCTTCAGTGAGGTAGACCATCAGGACCATTCTCTATTTGTTGATAGGATGGTTCAGTTGCCTGATAACAGCTGGGAAGAAACTGTCCCTGAATCTGGAGGTGTGCGTTTTCACACTTCTGTACCTCTTGCCTGATGGGAGAGGGGAGAAGAGGGAGTGGCCAGGGTGTGACTGGTCCTTGATGATGCTGCCGGCCTTGCCGAGGCAGCGTGAGGTGTAGATGGAGTCAATGGAAGGGAGGTTGGTTTGTGTGATGGTCTGGGCTGCGTCCACAATTTGCTGCAATTTCTTGCGGGTCTTGGACGGAGCTGTTCCCAAACCCGGCCGTGATGCATCCCGATAAAATACTTTCTGCGGCGCCTCTGTAGAAGTTGGTGAGAGTTGTTGGTGCCATGCCGAACTTCCTAAGCCTTCTAAGAAAGTAGAGGTGTTGAGACTATGAGTCTGAACAAGGGTCCCAACACAAAATGCTACCTAGCCTTTTTCACCGGAGATGCTGCCTGGCCTGCTGATTTACTCCAGCACTTTGTGTCTAGTTTTGCAAACCAGCATCAGCAGTTCCTTAATTGTCACATGCACCAATTAAGGTACAGTGAAATATGAGTTACCATACAGCCATACTAAGTGAAAAGCAAAAATACACACAGCTCATAAAATAAAGTGTAACATAAACATCCACCACAGTGGGGAATCAAACATTCCCCACTGTGGTGGAAGGCAATAAAGTTCAGTCATCTTCCACCTTTTTTCACCCGTGTTCGGGCCTTTGAACGGGGCTGCTGCCAACAGTCCGATGTTCAGACCCCCTCGTCGGAATGATGGAAACTCCGGCGTCGGGACGGATTGGAACACTCCACGGCATGGAGCTCCCGAGTCAGCCTCTTCTTACCGGAGACCGCGGGCTTCACGGTGTTAAAGTCGCAGGCCCTGCGGTTGGAGCTCCAACACTGGCCAACCCCGGCAAAAAGATCCCAGGCTCCGCGGTGGTAAAGTCCGCTCCACACCCACGGCTTGAAGCTCCGGGCCGGACTCCAGAAAAGACCGCACCACTCCACGTTGTAGGCTGCAGTGGGGGGGGGGGGGAGGGGAGTGATGCGACACGGAGACTGAAAAAGGTCCCCCCCGATACCCCTCCGCACCCCCCACATAAAAACATACCAAGAGACTTTAAAACAAACATTCAAGACATACATAAAATAATAAAAACAGAGAAAGGACAAGACAGATGGCTGGCGAGGCGGCCATTACTGGCGCCACCTGCTGGTGGTGATCTTGACTGGTGCTATCATAATGTTTAGACATATAAAAGATATTTGGACAGGTACATGGATGGGATAGGTTTAGATGGTTATTGGAAATTGGAGAATTTAATGTTTATGCCGCTAGGATGCAGACTGCCCAAGTGAAATCCGAGGTGCTGCTCCGGTGGTCCTCACTCTGGCCATGGAGGAGGCCCAGGGCAGAAAGGTCGGATTCGGAATGGGAGGGGGAGTTGGTTAATGCGGACCGAGCGGAACAGAGCGTGTTCGGCGAAACGATCGCCAAGCCTACGCCTGGTCTCACGGATGTAGAGCAGCTGACATCTAGGGCAGCGGATGCAATATATGAGGTTGGAGGAGGTGCAGGTGAACCTCTGTTGCAACTGGAACGACTGCTTGGGTCCTTGAATGGAGTCAAGGGGGGAGGTAAAGCGACAAGTGTAGAATCTCCTGCGGTTGCAAGGGAAATTACCCGGGGAGGGGGTAGTGCGGGTGGGAAGGGAAGAATTGACCAGGGAGTTACGGAGGGAGCGGTCTTTGCGGAAAGCAGACAGGGGAGGAGATGGGAAGATGTGGCACGTGTTAGGGTCACGTTGAAGGTGGCGAAAATGACGGAGGACTATTTGTTGTATACACACTGCGGACAATTTACAACTGCACCAAGCCAATTAACCTGCAAACCTGTACGTCTTTGGAGTGTAGGAGGAAACCGAGATCTGATACAAAATCCACGCAGGTCATGGGGAGAGCGTACAAACTCCATACAGACAGTACCCGTAGTCAGGATTGAACTCGGGTCTCTGGCACTGTGATGGACCTGTCCAACAGGCAATTTTTTAGGCGACTAGGCTGTTGCCACATGGTCGCCGGGGTGTCGCCTGCATGGTCGTTAGTCGTCTCCTTGGTCGCCCAACGAGTGGTAACATGTTGAAAAATCTTCACGAGTCTTCCCGAGCCTACCGCGTTTCCCGTGTCCCTGCCGTTAGCGTTACGAGCCGCTAAGAGACGTCCCCGAGCTCCGACGTACCCGCTACGTACATTCTCCGTGCTTACCGCGAGTTGGATTTTTTTTTAAACTCGGGAGAGCTCTTGGGTGAACTCGTACAGTGGGACAGGGTCATAAGTGGGAACAGTGGGATTTGAGTTACCGTACAGCCATACGAATAAAAATAACACAACACACGATGAACTCGGTCACACAGCGGAATCAACGTTCCCCGCTGTGAGGGAAGGCAATAAAGTTCAGTCATCTTCCTCCTTGTTCACCCGTGGTCGGGGCCTTTTAGTCCTCCGCAGTCGCCGCTAGGCGGCCCGATGTTCAGGCCCTCTCACCGGGATGATCGGAACTCCGGCCCTGGAACAGAAGAACACACTCAGCGGCTTGGAGTTTCCGAGTCGGCCACTTCCTACCGGAGACCGCGGTTCCTGAAGGCCACAGGCCGAGCTGGGCGGAGATTCAACACTCACGGCCCCCGGCAAAGGGATCCCAGGACTCATAGAAACATAGAAAAATAGAAAATAGGTGCAGGAGTAGGCCATTCGGCCCTTCGAGCCTGCACCGCCATTCAATATGATCATGGCTGATCATCCAACTCAGTATCCCGTACCTGCCTTCTCTCCATACCCTCTGATCCCTTTAGCCACAAGGGCCACATCTAACTCCCTCTTAAATATAGCCAACGAACTGGCCTCAACTACCTACCGTGGCAGAGAATTCCACAGATTCACCACTCTCTGTGTGAAAAATGATTTTCTCATCTCGGTGCGAAAAGACTTCCCCCTTCTCCTGAAACTGTGACCCCTTGTTCTGGAGTTCCCCAACATCGGGAACAATCTTCCTGCATCTAGCCTGTCCACCCACTTAAGAATTTTGTAAGTCTCTATAAGATCCCCCCTCAATCTTCTAAATTCCAGCGAGTACAAGCCAAGTCTATCCAGTCTTTCTTCATATGGAAGTCCTGCCATCCCAGAAATCAGTCTGGTGAACCTTCTCTGTACCCCCTCTATGGCAAGAATGTCTTTCCTCAGATTAGGAGACCAAAACTGTACGCAATACTCCGGGTGTGGCCTCACCAAGACCCTGTACAACTGCAGTAGAACCTCCCTGCTCTTGTACTCAAATCCTTTTGCTATGAATGGCAACATACCATTCGCTTTCTTCACAGCCTGCTGCACCTGCATGCCTACTTTCAATGACTGGTGTACCATGACACCCAGGTCTCGTTGCATCTCCCCTTTTCCGAATTGGTCACCATTCAGATAATAGTCTACCCTCCTGTTTTTGCCACCAAAGTGGAAAACCTCACATTTATCCACATTATACTGCATCTGCCATGCATTTGCCCACTCACCCAACCTATCCAAGTCACCTTACAGCCTCCTAGCATCCTCCTCACAGCTAACTCTGCCCCCCAACTTCGAGTCATCCGCAAACTTGGAGATGTTGCATTCAATTCCCTCGTCCAGATCATTAATATACTCTGCGAGATTAAAGTCAGCACTGCCCGCGGTTAGAAGCTCCGCAGACCACAGCTCCACAGTGTTAATCAGCAGGCCCAGCACTCTGGAGCTCCAACACGGCGATTCCCGGTAAGGAAGGCATCGTCTCGCTCTGCGATGGCAATTCAGTGCTGCGATGCTGCCGAAACTCGAATTGGCAGGAAAGGTCGCACCAATGCAGTTTGTAGGCCGCGAGGGGGGGGGGGGGGGGGGGGCGATGATGCGACTCAGAGAATAGAGGCATCCCGACCAGGAAGTGACTGAGAAACGGTTTCCCCCTTCCCCCGCCCCACCTCCCCACGTAAAAAAGACTAAGGATCCTCCAAAAAACCACTTTAAACTGACTAAAAATAACAAAAAGGGTGAAATGACAAACAGACTGCTGGCGAGGCAGCCCGATGACGATGAATAGCCGTGCCGTGCTGCCGAAGGATAAACCTAGATGATCACTGGGGACTCGGTGGGCCAAAGGGCCTGTGTGCACGCTGTATTGCTGAACTAAACTAATCTGTTTGGTGCTGTACAATAAATCGTTATGGATTGCGATGAAATGAAGTAAATTGTGTGAATGTGTGCTGCAAGCACGCTGAATAATAACTATCTAAACAGATTCAGGTAAAAATGTGAAGCCGAAAAAATGGCATGGTTATTAATGCAGTTAAATGGGGTTAATTGGACAGCTCTTTCATGGGCACAGTGCTGCAAATTACATTCTTCTGTCCTGCTATGATTTAATAATTCTATCATTTATTAACCGCTAGCCAACATGAAGTTATCCTTCTGCGAGAGGAAGCCAAAATATGCTCAGAATTACTGGAATTCCGTTCTGTAAAATAACAGATCAGTATCCATCTTAACAACTTCCAGAGTTCCACGAAATGCAAAGACCTTTACCGTCCGTTTTCTCCGCAACGTGCATCACTGTAAAAATAACACCCCGTTCTCAAGCTCTTAGGTATTCAGTAATATTTGACTTTGTGGCTGTCACCTTTGGCTGAATTTTCTCATCGTCCTTTCTGCTTTCCGATGCTTTGGCCACCCACTTCTTTTTTTGTCTTTCCTTCAGAGCCCTTTAGTTTGGCTTATTAGTTCATAAGTTCATTAGAGATAGGATCGGAATTAGGCCATTCGGCCCATCAAGTCTACTCCGCCATTCAATCGTGGCTGATCTGTGAAGCATTGCATTTTGGGATTTCTAACATGGGCAGAGCCTACACAGTGAATGGTAGGCCTCTGGGTAGTGTTGCAGAGCAGAGGGATCTAGGAGTGCAGGTGCGTGGTTCCTTGAAGGTTGGTTCGCAGGTAGATAAGGTGGTCAAAAAGGCTTTTGGCACTTTGGCCTTCATCAGTCAGAGTATTGAGTATAGAAGTTGGGAGGTCATGTTGCAGTTGTATAAGATGTTAGTGAGACCGCATTTAGAATATCGTGTTCAGTTCTGGGCACCATGTTATAGGAAAAATATTATCAAGCTTGAAAGAGTTCAGAGAAGATTCACAAAGATGTTGCCAGGACTAGAGGGTGTGAGCGATGGGAGAGGTTGAGTAGGCTGGGTCTCTATTCCATGGAGTGCAGAAGGATGATCTTGTAGAAGTGTACAAAATCATGAGAGGAATAGATCGAGTTGATGCACAGAGTCTCTTGCCCAGAGTAGGTGAATTGACGACCGGATGACAGATGAAGGGGAAAAGATTTATTAGGAATCTGAGGGGTAACGTTTTCACACAAAGGGTGGTGGGTGTATGGGACAAGCTGCCAGAGGAGGTAGTTGAGGCTGGGACTATCCTAATGTTTAAGAAACAACTAGACAGTTACATGGATAGGACAAGTTTGGAGGGATATGGACCAAGTGCAGGCAGGTGGGACTAGTGTAGCTGGGACATGTTGGCCAGTGTGGGAAAGTTGGGCTGAAGGGACTATTTCCATGCTGTATCATTCTCTGAGTCTATCTACCTCTCACTCAACCCCATTCTCCAGCCTTCTCCCCATGACCCCTGACACCTGTACTAACCAAGAATCTGTCTACGTCCGCCTTAATAATGCCCATTGACTTGGCCTCCACAGCCGCCTGCGGCAATGAATTCCGCAGATTCACCACCCTCTGACGAAGGAAATTCCTTTCTAAAGGTACCTCCTTTCATTCAATGGCTTGTAGATCTTCTCTGCAGTTCCTCGATTTGCTGGCATGGGTTTTTCAGCCTTAGCATCTTCCTACTGATGGAAAAGGGGAGAAGAGGGTGGGACTTGAACGATAGATGTATGCGATTGACATTAAAAAAACACAAATTGCTGGAGTAACAGCAAGTCAGGCAGAATTTCTGGTGAACATAAACAGGTTGCATTTGAGTGTGGGACATAATTATAATCGACTTGCTATGAACATTGATTTCACAAACTTCAAGTAACCCTCGCTTTCTCTCTCTCCCCATCCCTCTCCCGTGGCTGATCTATCTCTCCCTCCCAGCCCCATTCTCCTGCCTTCTCCCCATAACACCCGTACTAATCAAGGATCTATCCATGTCTGCCTTAAAAATATGAATTAACAGCCTCCACAGCCTTCTGTGGCGATGAATTCCACAGTTTCGCCACCCTCTGGCTAAATAAATCCTTCCCCATCTCTTTCCCGAAAGGAACGTCCTTTAATTCTTAGGCTATGACCTCTGGTCCGAGACTCTCCCACTAGCGGGAGTATCCACTCCACCTCCACTCTATGCAGGCCTCTGAACAGTTTAGTTTGGAGACGCAGCTTGTGAGCAGGCCCTTCGGCCCACCGGGTCCGTGCCGTCCAACAATCACCCGTACACTCGCACTATCCTAGACACCAGGGGAACTTTACAGAAACCAATTAACCTACAAACCTGCATGTCTTTGGAGGAAACGCGGAGAAAACCCACGCCACTGACTGACAGGTTTGTAGGTTAATTGGCTTCAGTAAAATTGTAAATTGTCGCCAAATGTGGAGCGGGATGATCGCTGGTCGGCACGGAGTCGGTGGGCCGAAGGGCCTGCTTTCGGCGCTCTATCTCTAAAGTGAACTAAACTCAACTGATTGACCGAAGAGTAACGCAGGCAGCAACTCTGGAGGGAAGGAATGGGTGACGCTTCCTGGCGGCTGCTTCAGACCCAATTGACTGCCCCGTCTGTTTTACCGTGACGCTGGATATGAAATAATACTCCAGGTCAGAAGGTAGTTGCAGCAGCTCATGTTCTCAGCTGTTGATCGGCAAACATTCAGCCCACAGCTTACGGGGCTCAGGTTGAAGAATGGGCACAAAGTGTGAGTGGCACAGCTACTGTATCACTTATCCACCGCGACCCGAGTCAATATTTCATTTCCTCTCCACTACTGTGACTTTTATTATTAGGTTCAATTGATAACACATTGGAGCTTCAAATCGCATGAGCCTTTAATTTCACGTTGGGTTTGTGCCAGCCTCCTGAACTGACTCCAGCAAGTTTAGTTGCGTTTAGTTTAGAGATACAGCGCGGAATCAGGCCCTTCGGCCCATCGAGTCCGCACCGACCAGCGATCCCCGCGCACTAGCACTATCCTACACACATAAGGGGCAATTTACATTCATTCCGAAGCCAATTAACCCACAGACCCGCACGTCTTTGGAGTGTGCGGGAGGAGACCGAAGATCTCGAAGAAAGCCCGCGCAGGTCACGGGCAGAACGTACAAACTCGGTGCAGACAAGCACCCGTAGTCGGGATCGAACCCGGGACCCGGAGCGCAGGCGCTGTAATGCCCCTGTCCCACTTAGGAAACCTGAACGGAAACCTCTGGAGACCTTTGCGCCCACCCAAGGTTTCCGTGTGGTTCCCAGAGGTTCCCGGAGGTTTTGTTCAGTCTCCCTAATAGTCGAAAGTGGTTTCCACTTCCTCTATGTTCCGGCGATTATTTAAAAAATTCAAAAACCGGCCACGACTAAAAATAGGTTGCCGTTTTAAAAATCGGTAATTTTTTAGTCGAAGCCGGTTGCGATGCTAGTTGAAGGTGGTTGCCGGAGGTTGCAGGTAGTGGAAGGTAAGACCTCCCTGGTGGAATAAAACTGGGTGAAAAAAAGGTCTTACCTTCCACTACCTGCAACCTCCGGCAACCACCTTCAACTAGCATCGCAACCGGCTTCGACTAAAAAAATTTCCGAGTTGCAGTGAAAAGCTTTTGTTGCCTGCCTGCATTTGGCCCATATCCCTCCAAACCCGTCCTATCCATGTATCTGTCCAACTGTTTCTTAAACATTGCGATAGTCCCAGCCTCAACTACCTCCTCTGGCAGCTTGTTCCACACACCCACCGCCCTTTGAGTGAGAAAGACACCCCTCAAACCTATAAGATCGATCGCTTTTATAGCCATCTATTCCCTTTATCCTGCACACTGTGAACGGCTCGATTGTAATCACGTATTGTCTTTCCGCTGACTGGTTAGCACGCAACAAAAGCTTTTCACTGTACCTCGGTACTCGTGACAATAAACTGCACTAAAGTAAACTAATCTACACTAAACCACGTCTTTCATATCTATAATCTCTCCAATACGTGGTAAAGCAAATATGAATAATTTATTCCAAAATATTCCAAAATTGGTTTGAGGTGAAGGGGGAAAGATTTAATTGGAATCTGATGGGTAACTTTTTCACGTAAAGGGTGGCGGGTGTATGGTGGACAAAATTGCTGGAGAAACTCAGCGGGTGCGGCAGCATCTATGGAGCGAAGGAAATAGGCAACGTTTCGGGCCGAAACCCTTCTTCAGACCCTGTGGGTGTATGGAACGATCTGCCAGAGGAGGTAGTTGAGGCTGGGACTAGCACATCATTAAGAAACATTTGGACAGGTACATGGATAAGACAGGTTTAGAGGGATATGAGCCAAATGCACGTGGGTAGGACCAGTGTAGGTGGGACATGTTGGCCAGTGTAGGTAATTTGGGCCATGCTGTAAGACTATGACTCTATAACTCTAATATGTTCTTAAGATCATAAATTGTAGGAGCTGAATTAGGCCATTCGGCCCATTAAGTCTCCTCTGGCTGCTCAATCTTTTCCTCTCAACCCCATTCTCCTACCTTTTTCCCATAACCCCTGACGCCCGTACTAATCAGAATCTGTCAATATCCGCCTTAAATATATCCATTGACTTGGCCTCCACAGTCCTCTGTGGCAATGAATTCCACAGATTCACCACCCTCTGACGAGAGGAATTCCTCCTAATTTTCTTCCTTTTACCCTGAGGCTGTGGTCTCTAGTCCTAGACGCTCCCACTTTCACCTGAGTTGACGGAAGGAAGTGTTGTAATTCGATCCACAACATGTTTCTACTCAAAGCTTCTATTTCCAGGGTAAAACACTTGTTAAAGCATCATTCATTTTTCCAACATTAGTTTGGGCATTTTTAGGGACTTTCAAATTTGTTGGTTTTCCATTGATTTCAGTGTGATGTTTTAGCTTTTGGAGATAGAGCATAAGTCTCATAAGTGACAGGAGCAAGATTAGGCCATTCGGCCCATCAAGTCTACTCCGCCATTCAATCATGGCTGATCTATCTCTCCCCTCCTAACCCCATTCTCCTGCCTTCTCCCCATAGTGGGCGGGCGCGACTCACGTTGCAGCGCCCCCTACAGCCTGTCTGTCTCTTTTTTATTTTTTGTCCAGTTAAATGTAGTTGTTTGTGTTTTTTTTTGGTATTGTTTCTAACTGTGTATATGTGGGGGGTGGGGGGGGGGAGGGGGGAACTTTTAAATCTCTTCCCCGCACGGGAAACCCGACCTTTTCCCTGTCGGGTCTCCGTTGTCGTTGGGGCCTAGCACCGTGGAGCGGCCTCCAACCGGGACGACCTGGGGGCTCCAGTCGCGGAGCCTGCGCAGCTGCGGACTCACCGTCGTGGGGCTGCCCGGCCTCGGAGCGTGGGGAGCGGTGGTGGCTCGCCGCTGCGGCTCGTCTCCGGAGCTCCAGCTCCAGCTCCAGCTGCAGACCGGTGGACTGTCGGGATATCGGGAGCTCGCGGGTCCGGGTTGGAGACCGCTCTCCGGAGCTCCCGCAACACAGCTTCTCCAGCCCGTGTCGGGGGGGTTTGGAGCGACCCGGAGCGGGGCCGTACATCGCCCGGCGCGGCTTTAATGGCCGCGGGACATTCCAGCGCTCGGCGGGGTCTCCAACGTTGTGACTTTTGGGCCTAGAGCGCGGCCGTACATTGCCCGGCGCGGCCTCAATTGCCGTGGGACTTAACACCGCCCGCCTGGGGCTTGGACATCGGGAAAGAAATGGTGCTGGGGAGAGAGAAGACTTTGCCTTCCATCACAGTGAGGAGGAGATTCACTGTGTTAAAGAAGGAACTGCAAATGCTGGAGAATCGAGGGTTATACAAAAAGCTGGAGAAACTCAGCGGGTGCAGCAGCATCTAAGGAGCGAAGGAGATAGGCGACGTTTCGTGTCGAGACCCTTCTTCAGACCCTTCTTCCCCAGGAGATTCACTGTGACGGATGTTTGTGTGAATTGAATTGTCTGCGTATTTTTTTATGAATTGTTCTGTTTGTATAGCTTGTAGAAACGGAGTTTCGTTCGAGCCTCTCTGAGGTTCGAATAACAAGTAATAAATTCACAATCATATCATACAACCCTCACACCCGTACGAATCAAAAATCTATCTCTTTTCTAAAGTTACACCCTTTAATTCTGAGGCTATGCCCTCTAGTCCTAGACTTTTTAACACAGCAAGCCCAATCTCATAAGTTCTTAAGTGATAGGAGCAGAATTAGGCCATTCGGCCTATCAAGTCTACTCCGCCATTCAATCATGGCTGATCTATCTCTCCCTCCTAACCCCATTCTCCTGCCCTCTCCCCATAACCTCTGACACCTGTACTAATCAAAAATCTATCTATCTCTCCCTTCAAAATATCCTTTTCGCCTCCACAGCCTCCTGAAGAATTCCACAGATTCACCACCCTCTGAGTAAAGAAATTCCTCCTCATCTCTTGCCTAAAAGAACGTCCTTTAATTCTGAGGCTGTGACCTCTAATCCTAGACTCTCCCACTAATGGAAACATCCTCTCCACATCCACTCCATCCAAGTCTTTCACTGTTCTGTACGTTTCAACGTGTTCCCCCGTCATTCTTCTAAACTCCAGCGAGTACAGGCCCAGTGCCGACAAACGTTCAACATATGCTAACCTACACATTCCTGGGACCATTCTTGTAAACCTCCTCTGGACCCTCTCCAGAGCCGGCACATGCTTCCTCGGATATGATGCCGAAAATTGCGCTCAATACTTCAAATGCGGCCTGACCAGCGCCTTATAGAGCCTCAGCGTTACATCCCTGTTTTTGTACACAAGCCCTCGTGAAATAAATGCAAGCATTGAGTTTGCTTTCTTTACTACTGATTCGACTTGCAGATTTAGCTTTTGGGAATCCTGGACCAGCGATCGCAAGTCCCTTTGCACCTCCGATTTCCGGATTCTCCCCCCATTTAGAAAATAGTCTACGCCTTTATTCCTACGGCCAAAATGCGGTGTCTCCCGGTGACAATTTGGGTTTCCTCTTACATCCCAAAGACTTGCAACTTTGTAGGATAATTGGCCCTCTGTAAATTTCCCCCAGTGTGGACGAGAAAGTGTGATAATATGGAACTAGTGAACGGGTGACCAAACAGACTCGGTGGGCCGAAGGGGCTGTTTCCGTGCTGTATTCCCAAACTAAACTAAACTAAACCAAACTAAAGTGTACTCCAAAGACTCCAATCCACGTCTCCCTAAACAGATCCTGTACTCTCAATTAAAGGAAGGTCGGCAAACCCCCGTCAGGCCAAAGAAACGCTTCAAGGACAACATCAAGAACAGTGAAACAATTCCACATCACGTCGAGCAACTGGGAGCACGTTGCACTGGACAGGCGCTCCTGGAGGAAATCCGTGCAGGAAGGAGCTGCACGTCACGAAACGGAACTACCCCGTGACGCAGAGACAAAGTGTCAGCACCGTAAGGGGAGAGAGAGAAGGGGGCTCGACGACTACAAACCACCGCCAGTCGCCACGTTGCGCCGAGGTGTGTGGATCGCGGATCAGCCTCCACAGATGTCTGCAGATCCACAAGTAGACGACCCTATGGAGAGGAGAGGACAGTCATACTGGTTTCAGGTGATCACCAATGATTATGACAGATTTGTACGCTACTTGGCTTGGTAAAATTGTCCATGGTGAGTATAGGATAGTGCTAATATATGGGTATCAATAGACAATGGACAACAGACAATAGGCGCAGGAGTAGGCCATTTGGCCTCTCTTGAAACTATCCAGAGAACCGGCCTCCACCGCCCTCTGAGGCAGAGAATTCCACAGACTCACAACTCTCTGTGAGAAAAAGTGTTTTCTTATCTCCATTCTAAATAGCTTACCTCTTATTTTTAAACTGTGGCCCCTGGTTCAGGACACCCCCAACATCGGGAACATGCAGGGCGATTTGGATAGGCTGAGTACATGGGCAGATGCATGGCAGATACAGTATAATGTGGATAAATGTAAGGTTATCCACTTTGGTGGCAAAAACATGAGGGTAGACTATTATCTGAATGGTGGCAGATTAGGAAAAGGGGAGATGCAACGAGACCTGGGTGTCATGGTGCACCAATCATTGAAAGTAGGCATGCAGGTGCAGCAGGCAGTGAAGAAAGCAAATGGTATGTTAGCATTCATAGCGAAAGGATTTGAGTATAGGAGTAGGGAGGTTCTACTGCAGTTGTACAGGGTTTTGGTGAGACCACACCTGGAGTATTGCGTACAGTTTTGGTCTCCAAATCTGAGAAAAGACATTCTTGCTATAGAGGGGGTACAGAGAAGGTTCACCAGACTGATTCCTGGGATGTCGGGACTTTCATATGAAGAAAGACTGGATAGACTCGGCTTGTACTCACTGGAATTTAGAAGATTGAGGGGGGATCTTATAGAAACTTACAAAATTCTTAAGGGGTTGGACAAGCTAGATGCTGGAAGATTGTTCCCAATGTTCGGGGAGTCCAGAACAAGGGGCCACAGTCTAAGGATAAGGGGGAATTCCTTTAGGACCGAGATGAGGAAAACATTCTTTACACGGTGAGTGGTGTGTGTCTGGAATTCTCTGCCACAGAAGGTCGTTGAGGCCAGTTCATGGCTATATTCAAGAGGGAGTTAGATGTGGCTCTTGTGGCTAAAGGGATCAGGGGGTATGGAGCGAAGGCAGGTACAGGATACTGAGTTGGATGATCAGCCATGATCATATTGAATGGCGGTGCAGGCTCGAAGGGCCGAATGGCCTACTCCTGCACCTATTTTTCTATGTTTCTATGTTTATGGATGGAGCTGCGGAAGAGGTTGAAACGCGTGCGAAAACGGGTACGATAACAGATAAGAGTGGCACAAATGCCCAGTGGTAGAGGTGCCGCCTCACAGCGCCAGAGACCCGGGTTAGATCCTGACTGCGGGTGCTGTCTGTACGGAGTTTGCTGCAGTTTCCTCCCACAACCCAAAGACGTGCAGGTTTGTTGCATAATTGGCCCTCTGTAAATTGCCCCTAGTGTGAAAGGGTGATCGCTCGTCGGCATGGACTCGGTGGGCCGAAGGGCCTGCGTCCATCCAGCTTCCACAATCAAAAACTAATTGAAGGTCCACAAATTGAAGGTCCACAAATATAAAGGGATGGCAAATGTTGTCAAGAAAGTCAGTAAGTTATCATTTAAATGGTGGAGAAATTTAGTCAGCACAGTGGCGCAGCGGTAGAGTTGCTTCCTCAGAGCTTCAGAAACCCAGGTTTGACCCTGACCATGGAGTTTGTACGTTGTCCCTGTGACCTGTGTGGGTTTTCTCCGGGTGCTCTGGTTTCCTCCCACACTCCAAAAACATACAGGTTTGGAGGTTAATAGGCCTGGTACTATTGTAAATTGTCCCTGGAGTGTGTAGGATGGTGCAAGTGTGCCGGGATTGCTGGCCGGCGCGGGCCTGGGTGGTCCAAAGGGCCTGTTTCCGCGCTGTGTCTCTAAACTAAACTTAACAAAATGAAGAGAGATTACTTTTCAAACAAAGAATTAAACCGAGGAAGAAAGCGTTTTATCGGGATGCATCACAGCTGGGTTTGGGAACAGCTCCGTCCAAGACAAGAAATTGCAGCGAATTGTGGACGCAGCCCAGACCATAACACAAACCGACCTGCCTTCCATTCTCAATCTACACCTCACGCTGCCTCGGCAAGGCCAGCAGCATCATCAAGGACCAGTCGCACTCTGCCACTCCCTCTTCTCCCCTCTCCCATCAGGCAAAAGGTATAGAAAAGTGGGAAATCAAAGTAACATTAGCAAATTTGCAGATGACACAAAGCTGGGTGGCCTGTGAACTGTGAGGAGGATGCTATGAGGATGCAGGGTGACTTGGACAGGTTGGGGGAGTGGCAGATGCGTGGCAGATGAAGTTCAATGCGGATAAATGTGAGGTTATCCACTTTGGTAGCAAAAACAGGAAGGCAGATTACTATCTAAATGGTGTCAAGTTGGGAAAAGGGGAAGTACAACGGGATCTGGGGGCCATTGTTCATCAGTCTATGAAAGTAAGCATGCAGGTACAGCAGGCAGGGAAGAAAGCGAATGGCATGTTGGCCTTTATAACAAGAGGAGTAGAGTATAGGAGCAAAGAAGTCCTTCTGGGATCCCAGTGAGACTACACCTGGAGTATTGTGTGCAGTTTTGGTCCCCTAATTTGAGGAAGGACATTCTTGCTGTTGAGGGAGTGCAGCGTAGGTTTACAAGGTTAATTCCAAGGATGACGGGACTGTCATATGCTGAGAGAATGGAGCGGCTGGGCTTGTACACTCTGGAGTCTAGAAGGATGAGAGGGGATTCAAGATAAGATTATGACAGATTATAACATATAAGATTATTAAGAGTTTGGACATGCTAAGGCAGGAAACATGTTAGAAACATATAAACATAGAAACATAGAAAAATAGGTGCAGGAGTAGGCCATTCGGCCCTTCGAGCCTGCACCGCCATTCAACATGATCATGGCTGATCATCCAACTCAGTATCCGTTACCTGCCTTCTCTCCATACCCCCTGATCCCTTTAGCCACAAGAGCCACATCCAACTCCCTCTTGAATATAGCCAATGAACTGGCCTCAACGACCTTCTGTGGCAGAGAATTCCAGAAACTCACCACTCTCTGTGTAAAGAATGTTTTCCTCATTTCGGTCCTAAAGGAATTCCCCCTTACCCTTAGACTGTGACCCTTGTTCTGGACTCGCCCAACATCGGGAACAATATTCCTGCATCTAGCTTGTCCAACCCCTTAAGAATTTTGTAAGTTTCTATAAGATCCCCGCTCAATCTTCTAAATTCCAGTGAGTACAAGCCGAGTCTATCCAGTCTTTCTTCATATAAAAGTTCCGACATCCCAGGAATCAGTCTGGTGAACCTTCTCTGAACCCCCTCTATCAGAAGGCAATCGCAATGCTAGCATTTATTTCATGAGGGCTCCTATACAAATACAGGGATGTAACGCTGAGGCTCTATAAGGCGCTGGTCAGACCACATTTGGAATATTGTGAGCAGTTTTGGGCCCCATATCCAAGGAAGGATGTGCTGGCTCTGGAGAGGGTCCAGAGGAGGTTTACCAGAACGATCCCAGGAATGAGTGGGTTAACGTATGATGAGCGTTTAACGGCACTGGGCCTGCACCCGCTGGAGTTTAGAAGGATGAGGAGGGACCTCATTGAAATTGAGGACCCCATTCGGCCCTTCAAGCCAGCACCACCATTCAATGTGATCATGGCTGATCATCCCCAATCAGTACCCTGTTCCTGCCTTCTCCCCATATCCCCTGACTCCACTATCTTTAAGAGCCCTATCTAGCTCTCTCCTGAAAGCATCCAGAGAACCGGCCTCCACCGCCCTCTGAGGCAGAGAATTCCACAGAAATTGGACAGAATTTCACAGAATTCTTCCCAGAAATTTCTGAAATATGCACTTCGACGACGAAATGACTACAACAGGGTTTTTCTTGCAAGTAATGCTTTTTATAAGAGTCTTCCACCCAGAGTAGGGCAAGCAAGAAGAAACATTTAAGGTACGAAGGGAACGATTTAATAGGAGCCTGAGGGGCAACTGATTCACAGAAGGTGGTGGGTTTGGATAGGTTGGGTGAGTGGGCAAATGCATGGCAGATGCAGTGTAGTGTAGATAAATGTTACGACTGATCTTCAAGGCATGCCTATTGCATAACTGTAGAGTCATAGCTCAGTCTTTAGACTTTAGAATATACTGTGTGGAAACAGGCCCTTCGGCCCACCGAGTTCAATTTTTCAAAACACAGACTGTACACCTGCTTATAATAGAACGTCACAGTTTTCTACTTTTGTGCAAAGAACTGTTGAACACTTAAAAATATCAAAAAATAATAAAGGAAGAGAATGTTTAAAAGATTTCTGATCCTGGCATCAGTTTTCCCAGGTGCTGAGGCGTAGATCGGGGTGGGCTATGTGAAATCTAACTACAGCCACATGTCCCATCGGCCTCAAGAGGGGTCCCGGCCTGAAACGTCGTCTGTCCATTGCTTCTCCATCGCTACCTGAGGGGGGCGGCACGGTGGCGCAGCGGTAGAGTCGCTGCCTTACAGCGCCAGAGACCTGGGTTCGATCCTGACTACGGGTGCTGTCTGTACGGAGTTTGTTGATTCTCCCTGCGACCTGCATGGGGTTTCTCTGGGTGCTCCGGTTTCCTCTCACAGTGCAGGTTTTCAGATTAATTGGTTTACAAGGTTAATTCCCGGGATGGCGGGACTGTCATATGCTGAGAGACTGGAGCAGCTGGGCTTGTACACTCTGGAGTTTAGAAGGATGAGAGGGTATCTCATTGAAACATGTAAGATTGTTAAGGGCTTTGACACGCTAGAGGCAGGAAACATGTTCCCAATGTTGGGAGAGACCAGAACCAGGGGCCACACACAGTTTAAGAATAAGGAGTAAGCCATTTAGAACGGTGATGAGGAAAAACTTTTTCTCACAGAGAGTGGTGAGTCTGCGGAATTCTCTGCCTCAGAGGGCGGTGGAGACAGGTTCTCTGGATGCTTTCAAGAGAGAGCTAGGTAGGGCTCTTAAAAATAGCAGAGTCAGGGGATGTGGGGAGAAGGCAGGAATGGGGTACTGATTGTGGATGATCAGCCATGATCACATTGAATGGCGGTGCTGGCTCAAAGGGCCGAATGGCCTACTCCTGCACCTATTGCTAGTGTTAAAGCTGCATGCAACATATATGTGCTGACTAAACATGTGACTGGTGTATGACGTCTGTACAGTTGTCTGTTGTCTATTGCCAGCACTGGTGGTTCAGGGGTAGAATTCCCGCTTGCCACGCAGGAGACCCTGGGTTCGAATCCCGGCCAGTGCAAGCAAAAACTGGTGTCAAGAATTGTGTCTGAGTGGTGAGGGATTTAGACAGGCACGTTGATCTGTAGGGAATGGAGGGATACAAACCACGTGCAGGCTGAGGAGATCAGTTTAACTTGGCGCCATGCTCACCGCAGATATTGTGGGCTGAAGGGCCTGCGCCTGTGCTGCACTGTTCGATGTTCAACAACTGCCTCGGGCATTCCTTTACGGTGGCACAGCGGTAGAGTTGCTGCCTCACAGCGCCAGAGACCTGCGTGTACGGAGTTTGTACGTTCTCCCTGTGACCGCGTGGGTTTTCTCCTGGTCCTCCAGTTTCCCCCCACATCCCAAAGACATCCAGGTTTGTAGGTTGATAAAAATGCTGGAGAAACTCAGCGGGTGAGCCAGCATCTATGGAGCGAAGGAAAAGGGGACGTTTCGGGTCGAGACCCTTCTTCAGACTGACGTGGGGGCGGGAAGATGAAAGGAAGAGGCGGAGACAGTGGGCTGTGGGGGAGCTGGGATTAGTTGGCTATGGAAAAAAAAAAATTCTCCATAGTGTGTGTAGGATAGTGTTAATGTGCGGGAATTCGGAAGGATGAAGGGCCTGTTTCCGCGCTATATCTCTAAACGAAACAAAACTAAACCCATCAACTCTCTTCTCAGCTGAGAAAGCTATGGCTTATTATCTTTTTAATAATAAAAAGGACTGCAGATGCTGGTTATTCCAAAGATAGACACAAAATGATGAAGTAAACAAAATTCTGGAGCAGCTTATTTACCTTTTATTTTTAGGTTAAAGATACAGAATGGAAACAGGCCCTTCGGCCCACTGAGTCCGTGCCGACCAGCGATCACCCCGTACACTCGTTCTATCCTACACAGTGGGGACAATTTACAGAAGCACAATTAACCTACAAACCAGCACATTTTTGGAGTGTGGGAGGAAACCGGAGCACCCGGAGAAAACCCACGCAGTCACAGGGAGAACAGAACGTACAAAATTCCCTATGGGCCTGTCCGACTTAGGCGATTTTTTTGGCGACTACAGGCGACTAGGCTGTCGCCATATGGTCGTGAGTAGACGCCCAAAGAATCGTAGCCTCTTTCTGGTCACCGCTGGATTTTCAACATAACCATATAACAATCACAGCACGGAAGCAGGCCCTCTCGGCCCTTCCAGTCCGTGCCGAACATTTATTTTCCCCTAGTCCCATCTACCTGCACTCAGACCATACCCCTCCATTCCTTTCCCGTCCATATACCTATCCACTTTACTTTTAAATGTTAAAATCGATCCTGCCTCCACCACTTCTGCTGGAAGATCATTCCACACAGCCACCACTCTCTGAGTAAAGAAGTTCCCCCTCATGTTACCCCTAAACTTCTGTCCCTTAATTCTCATGTCATGCCCTCTTGTTTGAATCTTCCCTACCCTCAATGGGAAAAGCTTATCCACGTCAACTCTGTCTATCCCTTTCATCATTTTAAAGACCTCAATCAAGTCCCCCCTTAACCTTCTGCGCTCCAAAGAATAAAGACCTAACTTGTTCAACCTTTCTCTGTAACTTTGTTGCTGGAACCCAGGCAACATTCTAGTAAAATTTTCAACACGTTGAAACATTTTTGGAGAGAGTCGGCGACAGTGGGTTTGACGCTAATGAGCATAGCTTGACTTCTCCTGACGTAGGCGCTGTTGTAGTAGTCGCCAGGATGACGTAGGTTGTCGCCGCCGCTGACTTAATTTTTTTGTTGTTGTTAAAGTAATGATTCTACCTCAAATTGTGTGTCGAAGGGGGGTCCAGTCGCCGGTTTCTCGGCAACCTGCTACGACTGTGACAGTCGCCGGCAGTCGCCTAATAATAGCCTAAGTGGGACAGGCCCTTTACAGACAGTGCCCGAGGCCAGGATCAAACCCGGGACTCTGGCGCTGTGAGGCAGCAACTCTACCGCTGCGTCACAGTGCTGGGGTTTTTCATAATTTATGAATCCGCATTAAATTGAATTAACTTTGGAAAACATTAGGTAAATCCTGGGTTACACAAAAAAGCTGGAGAAACTCAGCGGGTGCGGCAGCATCTAAGGAGCGAAGGAGATAGGCGACGTTTCGGGTCGAGACCTTTCTTCCTTTTTTTTGTAGGGAGGAGGAGCACTTCTTCAAAGTAGGCATACCTTGAGGAGATATCGCAGTGGAGTAGACAAAGTGTTAAAGAAGGAACTGCAGATGCTGGAGAATCGAGGGTTGCACAAACAGCTGGGGAAACTCAGCGCGTGCAGCAGCACCTAAGGAGCGAAGGAGATAGGCGACGTTTCGGGTCGAGAACCTTCTTCCATTTAGGTAAATCCTCGTTATTTGCCTTTTGTATTTGGATGGAAGGGCAGCTTCGTCAAATTGTGAACGATATTGCCTCAAGCGATTTGTGAGGAGGAATTTCTTTAGTCAGAGGATGGTAAAGCTGTCGAATTCATTGTGGAGGCCAAGCCAATGGATATTTTTAAGGTGGAGACTGATATTCTCGACTATGGGTGTCAAGGGTTATGGGGAGAAGACAGGAGAATAGGTTAGTTTAGAGATACAGAGCGGAAACAGGCCCTTCGGCCCACCGAGATCGCGCTGAAGAGCTATCACTCGCGCTACTATGGATAATTTGCATCCTTCACTGAAGCCAATTAGCCTGCAACCTTTTGGGTGAGGGAGGAAACCGCAGCACCCGGGGAAAACCCACGCGGTCACGGGGGAGAACATACGCACTCCGTACAGACAGCACCCGTTGTCAGGATCGAACCCGGGTCTCTGGCGCTGTGAGGCGGCAACTCCACCGCTGCGCCACCGTGCCGCCGTTGACTGGGAACGGCAGATCGACCGCGATCGAATGGCGGAGCAGGCTGGACGGGCCGAATGGCCTAATTCCTCTCCTACAACTTGTGAACTTGTGCGGATTGGGAACGATGTGGTTGAAAATGTGCTTACCATCAGCGCGCCGTGGACTATATTTTATGCTCCACAATCACAGTCGGGTAAGTAGCTTGCTTACATAACTGCTGAAAGTGCGCTTTAAAAACCAGACCCGCGTTATCCGAGACTTCTCTGCGGATAATCTCGGAAGAAGATTGATCATTTTGCACTTGATAACTAATGCTCTTGACGTTTCTTTCCCTCACTTCTATTTTACTTTGGAAGATTAATGATGCGGGCTTTGGAATACGGTGAAACCTCAAATGCTTCTTAAGAGGTGGCCTGTCTAATCATACCAAACCCTCAATTCTTGGAATATTTGCGATTTCAAGGCAGACGGCAAATTATTTGAATTCCCTGCCTCACATGAATCCCAGTTCGACTCATTATATATCACTTTGTTCGTCTAATCATTTGACTTCTGCATTGGGGTTGACAATGGAATACGATATCACGCAGTTTTTATTTGCGACTTCCACCACATGTATGTGGGAGCTAAACACTGAGAACTACATATAAACAAGCCCGCGTTGTTCCCCCCAAAACCCAGCCCTCTGTGCTGTTTTAGTCTACTCTCGATTCACCGGCTACAAGGTCTTTGAAAGACATCTGTTTATATTTAATGTTTAGCCTATAAAATTCAGAGTGGGGTTTTTAATCTAAGTCATGACACGACAACCGTAACGCTTTTCTAAAAAAAATGTCAAATCAAAAAGTCAAGAGTTTTAATGTCATGTGTCCCGGATAGGACAATGACATTCTTGCTTCCTGCAGCACAACAGAGTATTGCAAGCAACAATGCAGAACAGGTCAGTTCAATATACACATAAATAGGCAGATATACGCTGTAAAGGGCCTGTCCCACCAGCATGCAACTCTAGGCGATGAACGCGATCGAACTAGAAGCGGGGGCCGCGCGGAGGTCGGGTGATCCCCTGTACAGGGCCGTTCCCACCAGCATGCGCCTGCATGCGGCAAGCGCAACCAAACCGGCAGTAGGGGCCGCGCGGAGGTCGGGTAAGTGGCGCAACGCGGCGCAAAGTGAGGCGAACTTGGAGCGAAGTCTAAGGTGAGTTCGCCAGGACAGAGAGGAGCACACAGAGCAGGGCACAGAGGCACACACACACAGAGGGCCACGGAGCCACACACATAGAGGGTCACGGAGGCACCTACCGAGAGGGTCACGGAGGCATGATGTCGGGGCGGTGTGTAATGCGTCGAGGCGACTGCGAGCCGACAAGCCGTTGCCGCGCGGGATTTTTGGACATAGTCAGTTTTTCGAAGCCCCGCGCGATGTCGGGACGAATTCCGCACGGCTCCGGCGATCGAAGTGGGACCGGCCCCGCGACGCCGGACGGCTCAAGCGACCACTTAAGGTCGCGCTAATCGCATAGAGTTGCATGCTGGTGGGACAGGCCCTTTACAGTTCAGAGTCTGTTTGTTGGCGAGTTTAATAGCCTGATGGCTGTAGGGGAAAAAGCAGTTCCTGAACCTGGATGCAACAGATTTCAGGCTCCTGTACCTTCTACCCGATGGCAGCGGAGAGATGAGTGCGTGGCCAGGATGGTGTGGGTCCTTGATGATGCTGCCAGCCTTTTTGATGCAGCGACTACGATAGATCCCTTCGATGGTGGGGAGGTCAGAGCCGATGATGGACTGGGCAGTGGTCACAACCTTCTGCATCCTTTTTCTCAAGTTGCCGAACTGAGCCACGATGCAACCGGTCAGCGTGCTCTCTACTGTGCACCTGTAGAGGTTCGAGAGAGTCCTCCTTGACAGACCGACTCTCCGTAATCTTCTCAGGAAGTAGAGGCACTGATCTCTCAAATACATTTTAACCAGTCCCCTTCCAGTTCAGATATCTGCCATTGTACATTGGTTAAGGTGTGCTGGTTAAGTTTCATAAGTGACAGGAGCAGAGGTAGGCCATTCGGCCCATCAAGTCTACGCCGCCATTCAATCATGGCCAATCTATCTCTCCCCTCCTAACCCCATTCTCCTGCCTTCTCCCCATAACCCCTGACACCCGAACTGATTCAATCATCCTGCAACATGTGGGAGATCAGGGATATGGTCGGTGTCCCTGGTGACTACATTTGCAGGAAGTGTGTCCAGCTGCAGCTCCTGGCAGACCGCATTGAACGATTGGAGCTGCGGCTGGATTCATACTGGAGCATCTACGATGCTGAGAAGCTCGTGACTAGCACGTACAGTGAGTTGGTCACACCGCAGGTTAAGCGGCCAGAAAGGGAATGGGTGGCCATTAGCCAGCGTAGCAGTAGGCAGCTGGTGCAGGAGTCCCCTGCGGTCATCTCCCTCCTAAACAGATATACCATTTTGGATACTGTTGGGGTAGATGGCTCATCAGGGGAGTGCAGCAGCAAGTTCATGGCACCATTGGTGGTTCTGCAGCACATGGGGGGGGGAAGAGGGGAAGGGCTATTGTAATAGGGGATTCAATAGTAAGGGGAATAGATAGGCGTTTCTGCGGCCACAAACGAGACTCCAGGATGGTATGTTGCCTCCCTGGTGCAAGGGTCCGGGATGTCACTGAACGGCTGCAGAACATTCTGGAGGGGGAGGGTGAACAGCCAGCTGTCGTGGTGCACATTGGCACCAACAATATAGGTAAAAAATGGGATGAGATCCTACAAGGCAAATTTAGGGAGCTAGGAGATAAACTTAAAAGTAGGACCTCAAAGGTAATAATCTCTGGACTCCTACCAGTGCCACGTGCTAGTCAGAGTAGAAATAGGGGGATATTGCAGATGAATACGTGGCTTGAAAAATGGTGCAAGGGGGAGGGATTCAAATTTCTCGGGCATTGGAACCAGTTCTGGGGGAGGTGGGACCAGTACAAACAGGACGGTCTGCACCTGGGCTTGAAGGGAACCAATGTCCTTGGGGGAGTGTTTGCTAGTGCTGTCGGGGAGGATTTAAACTAATGTGGCAGGGGGATGGGAGCATGAGCAGAGAGACAGAGGGATGTAAGATGAGGGTAGAAGCAATAGGTAGGAAGGTGAAAAGTAAAAGTGGCAGGCAGAAAAATCCAGGGCAAAAATCAAAAAGGGCCACTTTTCAACATAATTGTATAAGGGGTAAGAGTGTTGTAAAAACAAGCCTGAAGGCTTTGTGTCTCAATGCAACGAGTATTCGTAATAAGGTGGATGAGTTGAACGTGCAGATAGTTATTAATGAATATGATAGAGTTGGGGTCACGGAGACATGGCTCCAGGGTGACCAGGGCTGGGAGCTGAACATCCAGGGATATTCAATATTCAGGAGGGATAGACAGAAAGGAAAAGGAGGTGGAGTAGCGTTGCTGGTTAGAGAGGAGATTAACGCAATAGAAAGGAAGGACATTAGCTTGGAGGATGTGGAATCGATACGGGTAGAGCTGCGAAACACTAAGGGGCAGAAAACGCTAGTGAGAGTTGTGTACAGGCCACCTAACAGTAGTAGTGGAGTTGGCATCAAACAGGAAATTAGAAATGCGTGCAACAAGGGTAAAACAGTTATAATGGGTGACTTCAATCTACATATAGATTGGGTGAATCAAATTGGCAGGGGCGCTGAGGAAGAGGATTTCTTGGAATGTATTACAAATAGTTTTCTAAACCAACATGTTTAGAGAGCAGGCTATTCGAGACTGGGTACTGAGTAATGAGGAAGGGTTAGTTAGCAGTCTTGTTATGCGTGGCCGCTTGGGCAAGAGTGACCATAATATGGTCGAGTTCTTCATTCGGATGGAGAGTGACATTGTTAATTCAGAAACAATGGTTCTGAACTTAAAGAAAGGTAACTTTGAGGGTATGAGACGTGAATTGGCCAAGATAGACTGGCAAGTGATTCTTAAAGGGTTGACGGTGGATATGCAATGGAAGGCATTTAAAGACTGCATGGATGAACTACAACAATTGTTCATCCCAGTTTGGCAAAAGAATAAATCAGTTAAATTAGTGCATCCGTGGATAACAAGGGAAAACAGGGATAGTATCAAAGCAAAAGGTGAAGCATACAAATTATCCAGAAAAAGCAGCCTACCAGAGGACTGGGAGAAATTCAGAGTCCAAGAGGAGGACAAAGTGCTTAATTAGGAAAGGGAAAATAGATTATGAAAGAAAACTGGCATGGAATATAAAAACGGATTGCAAAAGTTTTTATAGATATGTGAACAGAAAAAGGTTAGTTAAAACAAATGTAGGTCCCTTGCAGTCAGAAACTGGTGAATTGATCATGGGGAACAAGGACATGGCAGACCAATTGAAGAACTACTTTGGTTCTGTCTTCACAAAGGAAGACATAAATAATATGCCGGAAATAGCAGGGGACCGGTGGTCAAATGAGATGGAGGAACTGAGTGAACTCCAGCTTAGCCGGGAAGTGGTGTTGGGTAAATTGAATGGATTAAAGGCCGATAAATCCCCAGGGCCAGATAGTCTGCATCCCAGAGTACTCAAGGAAGTGGCCCCAGAAATAGTGGATGCATTAGTGATAACTTTTCAAAACTCTTTCGATTCTGGAGTAGTTCCTGAGGATTGGAGGGTAGCTAATGTAACCCCACTTTTTAAAAAGGCAGGGAGAGAGAAAACGGGGAATTACAGACCAATTAGTCTAACATCAGTAGTGGGGAAAATGCTAGAGTCAGTTATTAAAGATGGGATAGCAGCACATTTGGAAAGTGGTGAAATCATTGGACAAAGTCAGCATGGATTTATGAAAGGTAAATCATGTCTGACGAATCTTATAGAATTTTTCGAGGATGTAACTAGTAGAGTGGATAAGGGAGAACCAGTGGATGTGTTATATCTAGACTTTCAGAAGGCTTTCGACAAGGTCCCACATAAGAGATTAGCATACAAACTTAAAGCACACGGTATTGGGGGATCAGTATTGATGTGGATAGAGAACTGGCTAGCAGACAGGAAGCAAAGAGTAGGAGTAAACGGGTCCTTTTCAGAATGGCAGGGAGTGATTAGTGGGGTACCGCAAGGCTCAGTGCTGGGACCCCAGCTATTTACAATATATATTAATGATCTGGATGAGGGAATTAAATGCAACATCTCCAAGTTTGCGGATGGCATGAAGCTGGGGGGCAGTGTTAGCTGTGAGGAGGATGCTAGGAGACTGCAAGGTGACTTGGATAGGCTGAGTGAGTGGGCAAATGCATGGCAGATGCAGTATAATGTGGATAAATGTGAGGTTATCCACTTTGGTGGCAAAAACAGGAGGGTAGACTATTATCTGAATGGTGGCAGATTAGGAAAGGGGGAGATGCAACGAGACCTGGGTGTCATGGTACACCAGTCATCGAAAGTAGGCATGCAGGTGCAGCAGGCTGTGAAGAAAGTGAATGGTATGTTGGCATTCATAGCAAAAGGATTTGAGTATGGGAGCAGGGAGGTTCTACTGCAGTTGTACAGGGTCTCAGTGAGGCCACACCTGGAGTATTGCGTACAGTTTTGGTCTCCTAATCTGAGGAAAGACATTCTTGCCATAGAGGGAGTACAGAGAAGGTTCACCAGACTGATTCCAGGGATGGCAGGACTTCCATATGAAGAAAGACTGGATAAACTTGGCTTGTACTCGCTGGAATTTAGGAGATTGAGGGGGGATCTTATAGAGGCTTACAAAATTCTTAAGGGGTTGGACAGGCTAGATGTAGGAAGATTGTTCCCGATGTTGGGGAACTCCAGAACAAGGAGTCACAGTTTAAGGATAAGGGGGATGTCTTTTAGGATCGAGATGAGAAGTTTTTTTCACACAGAGAGTGGTGAGTCTGTGGAATTCTCTACCACAGAAGGTAGTTGAGGCCAGTTCATTGGCTATATTTAAGAGGGTGCTAGATGTGGCCCTTGTGGCTAAAGGGATCAGGGGGTATGGAGAGAAGGCAGGTACGGGATACTGAGTTGGATGATCAGCCATGATCATAGTGAATGGCCGTGCAGGCTCGAAGGGCCGAATGGCCTACTCCTGCACCTATTTTCTATGATTCTATGATTCTAATCAAGAATCTATCTCTGCCTTAAACATATCCACTGACTTGGATTCCACAGACTTCTGTGACAAAGATTTCCACAGAATCACCACCCTTTGACCGACGAAAATCCTCCTCATCTCCTTCCTAAAGGAATGTCCTTTAATTCAGAGGCTGTGACCTCTCGTCCTAGACTCTCCCACTGGTGGAAACGTCCAAAGGGCTGTTCGTGTGTTATTTTCTATGAATGAAATAATACTTTATTATCCCAAGTGTCAAGTCACAGTAACCCAGCGGATGAGGCATCATCCCTGGAGAACTTGGGGAGGTGGTCCTTCTTCAGGCTATCCTGACCTAAAACGTCGCTCATCCTTGTTCTCCAGAGATACTGCGTGATCCGCTGAGTTACTCCAGCACTCTGTGTCTTTTTAAAAAAAATGGGAATTGAAAGACAACTCAACAAATATTAAATAATTTCACAAGTAATAAATCAGGTAATCAAAAATTGTACCCGAGTATTGACATTAAACCTTGGTCGACATGGGCAAGTTGGGCCGAAGGGCCAGTTTCCATGCTGTATGACTACCATTCCATAGTTGGTCCCATGTGTCACAAATTAGTCATAGTAAGGTTCACGAGAATGATCCCAGGAACGATTGGGTTAACATATGATGAGCGTTTGACAGCACTGGGCCTGTACTCGCTGGAGTCCAGAAGGATGAGGGGGGGGGGGGGGACCTTATTGAAACTTACCGAATAGTGAAAGGCCTGGATAGAGTGGATGTGGGGAGGATGTTTCCACTAGTGGGAGAGTCTAGGGCCCAGGGGCCATCGCCTCAGAATAAAATGGACGCACCTTTAGAAAGATGAGGAGGAATTTCTTGAATGAGTGGGCGGTGAATCTGTGGAGTTCATTGCCACAGAAGGCAGTGGAGGCTAAGGCGGAGATTGATCGATTCTTGATTAGACAATAGACAGTAGACAATAGGTGCAGGAGGAGGCCACTCGGCCCTTCGAGCCAGCACCGCCATTCACTGTGATCAAATCAAATCAAATACGTTTATTTGTCATTGCACATCAACTGCGCAACGAAATTTCATGTGCATCCCCTTCAATGGTAAACAATAAAAGACACAGGATAAAAAGATTAAAAAGAACAATAACACAAACAACCATTTACTCTCACATTTACATTTGCTACAAGATCAATGCATAAAATAAGTAATAGATAATTAAAAAAATGCACATTATATTGCACATTCTAGCAGACAAATTTTTATATGCACCCCGAATTGTGTGGTGTTGCCCGTGGTGTTATCTGTTTGAGTTAAGTTCTGAATATCGTGTTCTGACTTATCGTGGCTGATCATCCCCAATCAGTACCCCGTTCCTGCCTTCTCCCCATATCCCCTGATTCCGCTATCTTTAAGAGCCCTATCTAGCAATTGAAAGCATCCAGAGAACCTGCCTCCACCGCCCTCTGAGGCAGAGAATTCCACAGAATTCGTACGGGTGTCAGGGGTTATGGGGAGAAGGCAGGGGAATTGGGCTGAGGGGAAAAGACAGATCAGCCCTGATTGAATGTTGGAGGAGACAACGGGCTGAATGGGCTAATTCTGCTCCTATGTCTTATGAAGACTATCTGATGCGAGAAAGACTGTGTGTGTTCACCCTATCTGTTACAAGAGTGAGATTGTTATTGCAATATGATCGGTACACTAGGTGTACCAATGGTAAGAGTGGTCTCTGCACGGGGGGGGGGGGGGGGGGGGGGGAAATCTATGTGTTATATGCGGGTCAGGTAGCATCTCTGCGGATGTGGATTTCAGATGGGGACCTTCTTCAGGAGATGAGTGCCTACCTATCCCAGTGCCGTCAAACGCTCAAGATACGCCAACCCAATAACCCCCCGGGGGTCATTCTCGTAAACCTCCCCTGGACCCTCTCCAACTCCAGCACATCCTTCCTCAAATGTGGGGCCCAAAAGACATTATAGTCACATGGATGTGCATAAAATGATGAGGGGAATAGTTAGAATGAATGAATGAGAAGAGTTTTAGAGAATAGACAATAGACAATAGACAATAGAAACATAGAAACATAGAAATTAGGTGCAGGAGTAGGCCATTCGGCTCTTCGAGCCTGCACCGCCATTCAATATGATCATGGCTGATCATCCAACTCAGTATCCCGTACCTGCCTTCTCTCCATACCCCCTGATCCCTTTAGCCACAAGGGCCACATCCAACTCCCTCTTAAATATAGCTAATGAACTGGCCTCAACTACCTTCTGTGGCAGAGAATTCCACAGATTCACCACTCTCTGTGTGAAAAAATGTTTTTCTCATCTCGGTCCTAAAAGATTTCCCCCTTATCCTTAAACTGTGACCCATTGTACTGGACTTCCCCAACATCGGGAAAAATCTTCCTGCATCTAGCCTGACCAACCCCTTAAGAATTTTGTAAGTTTCTATAAGATCCCCCTCAATCTTCTAAATTCTAGCGAAATAGGTTTGGGAATAGGCCATTCGGCCCTTTGAGTCAGCACCACCATTCAATGTGATCATGGCTGATCATCCCCAATCAGTACCCCGTTCCTGCCTTCTCCCCATATCCCCTGACTCCGCTATCTTTAAGAGCTCTATCCAACTCTCTCTTGAAAGCATCCAGAGAACCGGCCTCTGAGGCAGAGAATCCAACAGATTCTCTGTGTGAAAAAGTGTTTCCTTGTCTCCATTCTAAATGGCTTACCCCTTATTCTTAAATCGTGGCCCCTGGTTCTGGACTCCCCCAACATCGGGAACATGTTTCCTGCAACTAGCATGTCCAAATCCTTAATAATCTTACATGTTTCAATAAAATATCCTCTCATCCTCCTAAATTCCAGCGTATTCCTCCCAAGGTAATGGAATTAAGAAGCAGAGAACCAGAATGGGATGCACAACTGCTGCCTTATTTGCACTCCACGTTTTTTTTTTTCGGTGCAATGAAAAGAAGTGGCTGACAGCGACCATTCGCCATCCTGACTGTTTTGCTCCCGAAAGGCTGATCAAAAGAATTGCTGCCAGAGTCCTGGGTTCGATTCTGATTTCGGGTGCTGTCTACACAGAGTTTGTACGTTCTCCTCGTCACCGTACGGGTTTTCTCCGCGTGCTCCGGTTTCCGCCCACACTCCTGAGACGGGTAGGTTTGTAGGTTAATTGCAGGAAGGAACTGCAGATGCTGGTTTAAACCGAAGATAGACACAAAAAGCCGGGGTAACTCAGCGGGACAGGCAGCATCTCCGGAGTAAAAGGAATGGGTGACGTTTCGGGTCGAGACGTCTGAAGAAAGGTCTGAAGAAGGGTTTTGACCCGAAACGTCGCCCATTCCTTTTCTCCAGAGATGCTGTCTGACCGGCTGAGTTACTCCAGCTTTTTGAATCTATCTTAGGTTTATAGGTTCATTGGTTTCTGTATTTTATTCCTAGTGTGTAGGATGAAGTGCACAGGTGATCACTTGTCGGCATGGACTAGAAATAACGAATGACCTATTTCCATACACAATAGATAATAGACAATAGGTGCAGGAGGAGGCCATTCGGCCCTTCGAGCCATCACCGCCATTCACTGTGATCGTGGATGATCATCCCCAATCAGTACCCCGTTCCTGCCTTCTCCCCATATCCCCTGACTCCGCTATCTTTAAGAGCTCTATCTAGCTCTCTCTTGAAAGCTCCCAGAGAACCGGCCTCCACCGCCCTCTGAGGCAGAGAATTCCACAGATTCACAACTCACAGTGTGAAAAAGTTTTTCCTCATCTCCGTTCTAAATGGCTTACCCCATATTCTTAAACTGTGCTGCCCCTGGTTCTGGACTCCCCCAACATAGCGAACATGTTTCCTGCCTCTAGCGTGTCCAAACTCTTAATAATCTTATATGTTTCAATAAGATCCCCTCTCATCCTTCTAAATTCCAGAGTGTACAAGCCCAGCCGCTCCATTCTCAAAAACATATGACAAGGGGTGGAAGATTGCAACCTTCACGTGGTCCGCCCTGTTTCGACTAATGCAATCAACTCGACGTGCGCAAACGGAAGATCAAATGGAACAAGTTGTCCAACAACTTTAGGCTGTGCACGCCACACGAAAGAAGAAGAGGAACATGTGACATTTCCACGCTGCATCTTTAAACTAATCTCAACTAAGGACATAGTTTTATAAGAGTCAAAGAGTCAAGAGAGTTTATTGTCATGTGTCCCTGACAGGACAATGAAAATCTTTCTTTGCATAGCTCAACAGAACATAGAAGGCATTGACTACAATTCTATACATAAATACACCCATGACTTAATAAATTAATAAAGTGCAAATAACAGATGGAGGGATATTAATGTTCAGAGTTCTGACCCGGGTTTAATAGCCTGATGGCTGTGGGGAAGTAGCTATTCCTAAACCGGGTTGTTGCAGTCTTCAGGCTCCTGTACCTTCTACCCGAAGGTAGCGGGGAGATGAGTGTGTGGCCAGGGTGATGTGGGTCCTTGATGATGCTGCCAGCCTTTTTGAGGCAGCGACTGCGATAAATCCCCTCGATGGAAGGAAGGTCAGAGCCGATGATGGACTGGGCAGTGTTTACTACTTTTTGTAGTCTTTTCCTCTCCAGGGCGCTCAAGTTGCCGAACCAAGCCACGATGCAACCGGTCAGCAAGCTCTCTACTGTACACCTGTAGAAGTTAGAGAGAGTCCTCCTTGACAGACCGACTCTCCATAATCTTCTCAGGAAGTAGAGGCGCTGATGAGCTTTCTTAATAATTGCATCTGTGTTCTCGGACCAGGAAAGGGGATATTAAGCACACATCCTGTGCCAAAAACAGACAGTAAGTGCTGGAGTAACTCAGCGGGTCGGGCAACATCTTTGAGGTTCATGGATAGGTGACGTTTCGGGACGGGAGCTTCTACGGGTCCCGAACCATCCCCGGAGATGCTGCCTAACCCCGCTGAGTTACTCCAGCACTCTGTGTCCATCCACCAGTTCTCTGTTATCCCACATTCACATTCCACGCACTGGGGCCAATTGACAGAAGCCAATCAACGTACAAACCTGCACGCCTTTGGAATGTGGGGAGGAAACCGGAGCACTTTGTGTCCATATGAGTCGGGGAGGAAACATTTTCTTAAAAACATTTCTAAGTTTTGGTAGTTCATTTGAGGAAAAAAAGTGTACACTCTGCATGGATGTTATTTAATATTACGGGGGCTTGGTAATTGGAAGAACAATGCCTAAGTTTACGTTGGTGCATTTTAGCTCCGAGTACATCAAAAACAAAAACATAGAACACCCTGTTGCTGAATACTTACAGATGTGGAAGTTAAGATCATGTAATGTGCAACCATGGAACTGTATCGGTCAGGCACTGTGCCCAATGCATTTTAGCAATATGGCCATCCGTCAACAAGAAATTTACTGCAGGTTTAGTCGTAAACTATAAACTTTATTAAAGAAGAACTTTTCATTCCAAACTCAGCAGCTGATTTGCTATGACCCCAGCTCACCCGACCACTGCACCATAGACAATAGACAATAACCATATAACCATATAACAATTACAGCACGGAAACAGGCCTTCTCGGCCCTTCCAGTCCGTGCCGACCATTTATTTTCCCCTAGTCCCATCTACCTGCACTCAGACCATACCCCTCCATTCCCTTCCCGTCCATATACCTATCCACTTTACTTTTAAATGTTAAAATCGATCCTGCCTCCACCACTTCTGCAGGAAGATCATTCCACACAGCCACCACTCTCTGAGTAAAGAAGTTCCCCCTCATGTAACCCCTAAACTTCTGTCCCTTAATTCTCATGTCATGCCCTCTTGTTTGAATCTTCCCTACCCTCAATGGGAAAAGCTTATCCACGTCAACTCTGTCTATCCCTTTCATCATTTGAAAGACCTCAATCAAGTCCCCCCTTAACCTTCTGCGCTCCAAAGAATAAAGACCTAACTTGTTCAACCTGTCTCTGTAACTTAGTTGCTGGAACCCAGTCAACATTCTAGTAAATCTCCTCTGTACTCTCTCTATTTTGTTGACATGTTGACATCCTTCCTATAATTAGGCGACAAAAATTGTACACCATACTCCAGAATTGGTCTTACCAATACCTTGTACAATTTTAACATTACTTCCCTACTCCTATAGTCAATGCTCTGATTTATAAAGGCCAGCACACCAAAAGCTTTCTTTACCACCCTATCTACATGCGATTCCACCTTCAGGGAACTATGCACAGTTATTCCTAGATCCCTCTGTTCCACAGCATTCCTCAATTCCTTATCATTTACCATGTACGTCCTATTTTGATTTGTCCTGCCAAGATGTAGAACCTCACACTTATCAGCATTAAACTCCATCTGCCATCTTTCAGCCCACTCTTCCAAATGGGCCAAATCTCTCTGTAGACTTTGAAAATCTACTTCATTATCCACATCACCTCCTATCTTAGTATCATCTGCATACTTACTTATCCAATTTTCCACCCCATCATCCAGATCATTGATGTAAATGACAAACAACAGTGGACCCAACACAGATCCCTGAGGCACCCCACTGGTCACCGGCTTCCAACCTGACAAACAGCCATTCACCATTACTCTCTGGCATCTCCCATTCAGCCACTGTTGAATCCATCTTGCTACTCCGCCATTAACACCCAAAGATTCAACCTTCTTAACCAACCTTCCATGAGGAACCTTGTCAAAGGCCTTACTCAAATCCATATATTTGATTTGATTTGATTTTATTATTTATCATTCGAACCTCAGAGAGGCTCGAACGAAACTCCGTTTCTACATGCCATACATAAATCATAAAAAAAATACACAGACAATTCAATTCACACAAACATCCATCACAGTGAATCTCATCCTCACTGTGATGGAAGGCAAAGTCTTCTCTCTCCCCCGCACCATCTCACTCCCGAGGTCGAAGCTGCAGGCGGGCGGTGTTAAATTCCACGGCCTTTGAGGTAGCGCCGGGCGGTATACGGCCCCGCTCTAGGCCCAAAGGTCACAGTTGGAGCCCCCGGCGGGCGCTGGAATGTCCCGCGGCCATGAAAGCCGCGCCGGGCGATGTACGGCCCCGCTCCAGGTCGCTCCAACCCCGCGACACGAGCTGGAGATGTTGTGTTGCGGGAGCTCCGGAGAGCGGTCTCCCATCCGGACCCGCGAGCTCCCGATAGTCCACCACCGCTCCCCACGCTCCGAGGCCAGCCAGCCCCATGACGGTGAGTCCGCAGCTCCGTGAATGGAGCACCCAGGTCGTCTCGGTCGGAGGCCGCTCCACGGTGCTAGGCCCCAACAACAACGGAGACCCGACAGGGAAAAAGTCGGGTCTCCCGTGCAGGGAAGAGATTTAAAAGTTTCCCCCTCTTCCCCCCCCCCCCCCCCCCCCCCACATATACACAACATATAGACATAGATATAGACAACATTCACTGCTTTACCCACATCAATTTCCCTAGTAACCTCTTCAAAAAATTCAAGAAGGTTTGTCAAACATGACCTTCCAGGCACAATAGGTGCAGGAGTTTGCCATCCGGCCCTTCGAGCCAGCACCGCCATTCAAGGTGATCGTGGCTGATCATCCACAATCAGTACCCTGTTCCTGCCTTCTCCCTACATCCCCTGACTCCGCTGTTTTTAAGAGCCTTATCTAGCTCTCTCTTGAAAGCATCCAGAGAACCTGCCTCCACCGCCCTCTGAGGCAGAGAATTCCACAGACTCACCACTCTCTGTGAGAAAAATTGTTTCCTCGCCTCCGTTCTAAATGGCTTACTCCTTATTCTTAAACTGTGGCCCCTGGTTCTGGACTCCCCCAACATCGGGAACATGTTTCCTGCCTCTAGCGTGTCCAAGCCATTAACAGTCTTATATGTTTCAATGAGATTACCTCTCATCCTTCTAAACTCCAGAGTGTACAAGCCCAGCCGCTCCATTCTCTCAGCATATGACAGTCCCGCCATCCTGGGAATTAACCTTGTAAACCTACGCTGCACTCCCTCAATAGCGAGAATGTTGTCCTCAAATTAGGGGACCAAAACTGCACACAATACTCCAGGTGTGGTCTACTAGGGCTCTGTACAACTGCAGAAGGACCTCTTTGCTCCTATATTTGATTCCTCGTGTTATAAAGGCCAACATGCCATTCACTTTCTTCATTGCCTGCTGTACCTGCATGCTTACTTCCATAGACTGATGTACAAGGACCCCCAGATCCCGTTGTACATCCCGTTTTCCCAACTTCACGAATCAAAGGACGGTACAGTGGCGCAGCGGTAGAGATCGTAAGGCCATAAGTGACTGGAGGAGAATTAGGCCATTTGGCCCATCAAGTCTATGCCGCCATTCAATCATGGCAGATCGACCTCTCCCTCCTAACCCCATTCTCCTGCTTTCTCCCCAAAACCTCTGATACCCGCACTAATCGAGAATCTGCCTATCTCTGCCTTAAAAATAACCACTGACTTGGCCTCCACAGCCTACTGTGGCAAAGAATTCCACAGATTCACCACCCTCTAACTATAGAAATTCCTCCTCATGTCGTTCCTTAAAGGTCATCCTTTAATTCTGAGGCTGTGACCTCTGGTCCTAGACTCTCCCACTAGTGGAAACATCCTCCCCTCATCCACTCTAAACAGAGCAGTCTGAAGAAGGGTCTCGACCCGAAACGTCGCCTATCTCCTTCACTCCTTAGATGCTGCTGCACCCGCTGAGTTTCTCCAGCTTTTTGTGTAACCCCAGAGCTACTGACCACGTGTGCTGTCTGTACGGAGTTTGTACGTTCTCCTCGAGACCTGCGTGGGTTTCCTCCGAGACCTTCGGTTTCCTCCCACACTCCAAAGACGTACAGGTTTGTAGGTTAGTTATCTTGGTATAAAATATATATAATTGTCCCTAGTGTGTGTAGGATAGCGTTAGTGTGCAGGGATCGCTGGTCAAACTCTGTAGGCCAAAGGGCCTGATTCCACGCTGTATCTCAAAACCATCGTTTCTCAACCATTTTACCCTTGCGAACCCTTGAAATAATTTTCATGTCGCAGGGAACTCCTACATAAAAATTGTTATATATCTTTATTAACCTCTTTCTTTTTCTTTCATAAACTTAAAGTTCAGAAGGCAAACATAATAAAGTTTTCTGATGCTGTGAAAGAACTGCAGGTGCCGGAAAAATCGAAGGTAGACAAAAATGGTGGAAAAACTCAGCGGGCGAGGCAGCGTCCATGGAGCGAAGGAATGGGTGACGTTTCATGGTCGAAACCCTTTATTTTTCTGATAACTGGTTTAAGCAAAAAATAACTTGTGTTTTTCTCAAGTTTATCGACAATGCAAAAAAAAAAAACTGAAATCAAACTGCTTGTTTGAAACTGAAGCAAATAAAGGCTAACTGAAGAACTAACGAGAGGGAGAGAGGGAGAGGGAGAGGGAGAGGGAGAGGGAGGAGAGGGAGAGGGAGAGGGAGAGGAAAGAGAGCGGAGAGAGAGGGGGAGAGAGAGGGGGAGAGAGAGGGAGAGAGAGGGGGAGAGAGAGGGAGGGAGAGAGGGGGGGAGAGAGGGGGGGAGAGAGGGGGGGAGAGGGGGGGAGAGAGGGGGGGAGAGGGGGGGAGAGAGAGGGAGAGAGAGGGGGAGAGAGAGGGGGAGAGAGAGGGAGAGAGAGAGGGAGGGAGAGAGGGGGGGAGAGAGGGGGGGAGAGAGGGGGGGAGAGGGGGGGAGAGAGGGGGAGAGAGAGGGGGAGAGAGAGGGGGAGAGAGAGGGGGAGAGAGAGGGGGGGAGAGAGGGGGGGAGAGAGAGGGGGGGAGAGAGGGGGGAGAGAGGGGGGGAGAGAGGGGGGAGAGAGGGGGAGAGAGAGGGGGAGAGAGAGGGGGAGAGAGAGGGGGAGAGAGAGGGGGGGAGAGAGGGGGGGAGAGAGAGGGGGGGAGAGAGGGGGGAGAGAGAGGGGGGGAGAGAGAGGGGGGGAGAGGGAGGGGGGGAGAGGGAGAGGGGGGGAGGGAGAGGGGGGGAGGGAGAGGGGGGGAGAGAGGGGGGGGAGAGAGGGGGGGGAGAGAGGGGGGGGAGAGAGGGGGGGAGAGAGGGGGGGAGAGAGAGGGGGGGAGAGAGAGGGGGAGAGAGAGAGGGGGAGAGAGAGAGGGGGAGAGAGAGAGAGGGAGAAAGAGAGAGGGAGAAAGAGAGAGGGGGGGAGAGAGAGGGGGGGAGAGAGAGGGGGGGAGAGAGAGGGGGGAGAGAGAGGGGAGAGGGAGAGGGGGAGAGAGAGAGGGGGAGAGAGAGAGGGGGAGAGAGAGAGAGGGGGAGAAAGAGAGAGGGAGAAAGAGAGAGGGAGAAAGAGAGAGGGAGAGGGAGAGAGGGAGAGAGTCGGCTGCCTGCCCCTCTTTCGGGCCTACGTCCGTGCACGTGTGTCCCTGGAGAGGGAACACGCGGTGTTCACGGGGACTCTGGAGGCCTTCCGTCAGCGCTGGTCGCCGCGTGGGGTTGAGGCGATTATAAATGAATGTACTGCTGTACTACAATGATCTGTTCATTATAGTGTGATTTTTGATTGTGTTTTGATGTGTTGTATTTTATGATTTGTGTTGAATAAAGTTTTTGAAATGAAAAAAAAAAAAAAAAAAGAGGGAGAGAGGGGGAGAGAGAGGGAGAGAGAGGGGGAGAGAGAGGGGGAGAGAGAGGGAGAGAGAGAGGGAGGGAGAGAGGGGGGGAGAGAGGGGGGGAGAGATGGGGGAGAGAGGGGGGAGAGAGGGGGGGAGAGAGGGGGGGAGAGAGGGGGGGAGAGAGGGGGGAGAGAGGGGGGGAGAGAGGGGGGGAGAGAGGGGGGAGAGAGGGGGGAGAGAGGGGGGGAGAGAGGGGGGAGAGAGGGGGGGAGAGAGAGGGGGGGAGAGAGGGGGGGAGAGAGGGGGGGAGAGAGGGGGGGAGAGAGGGGGGGGAGAGAGAGGGGGGGAGAGAGAGGGGGGGAGAGAGAGGGGGGGAGAGAGAGGGGGGGAGAGAGAGGGGGGAGAGAGAGGGGGGGAGAGAGAGGGGGGGAGAGAGAGGGGGGAGAGAGAGGGGGGGAGAGAGAGGGGGGGAGAGAGAGGGGGGGAGAGAGAGGGGGGGAGAGAGAGGGGGGGAGAGAGGGGGGGAGAGGGAGAGGGGGAGAGAGAGAGGGGGAGAGAGAGAGGGGGAGAGAGAGAGAGGGGGAGAAAGAGAGAGGGAGAAAGAGAGAGGGAGAAAGAGAGAGGGAGAGGGAGAGAGAGGGAGAAAGAGAGAGGGAGAAAGAGAGAGGGAGAGGGAGAGAGGGAGAAAGGGAGAGAGAGAGGGAGAGAGAGAGGGAGAGAGAGGGAGGGGGAGAGGGAGGGGGAGAGGGAGGGGGAGAGGGAGGGGGAGAGGGAGGGGAGAGGGGGGGAGAGAGAGGGGAGAGAAAGAGAGAGGGAGAGAGAGAGGGAGAGGGGGAGAGTGAGAGAGAGAAAACACCACACGTAAACTAAACTTTTCATAAACTAACAAAAATAAACATAAACATACTTAATTTTTAAAATTCATATAACATTCCTAAATGATGGGTAAAAATCACCAAATAACGTGGGTGAATGAGGGACTGTATGGAGATCGTGCGTGCGTCTGTACTCGAGTGTCACGGATCCGTCATGTACAGCTCCTGCCCGTTGACCACTAACGGCGCGTTTAGACGTCGCTAAATATGACCTCGCTAAATATGCTAAATAGATGCCGCTAAACATGCCGTGCCTGTGTAATAAAATTACGAATATGAAATTAAACACAAAAATGACTAAAAAAATGCATTTACATATGATTAGCCTATTTATCACTATTTATCTCAGAAACCGTTGAGAGACGCTGCTCTGAACTAAACCAGACCCAGCAGCTTATATCCTGTGACCCCCCCCATCTCACCCTACTACTTTGAGAACCAGAGGACATTTACGTGTTCCATATCCCTGCACTTCCACGTGCCGATACAAAAGCTACTTAAACACCGGCTATCTAATGGGGTCAAGGAGAGAGCGCTCACGTCGCGGCCCTGTTTCCACCAATCTTTCCACCGCCGCGCACAAGAAGCGTGTGCAGATGCCGAGAAGTGCATTCAACTCTGGCAGAGCAACTTCTAACCTTGTGTGTGGACTCCATGAGAAGAAGACTACTATCCAATAAAGCCACTGCCACATCAGTTCAAAAGGTCTTGAGGAAGTGGCCCGACCTAAAGGTCATAAGGTCATAAGTGAGTGGAGTAGAATTAGGCCCTTCCGTCCGTCAAGTCTACTCCGCCATTTAATCATGGCTGATCTATCTCTCCCTCCCAACCCCATTTTCCTGCCTTCTCCCCATAACCCCTGACGCCCATACAAGTCTGAAGAAGAACCTGTATCAGTCTGAAGAAGGGTCTCGACCCGAAACGTCGCCTGGTCCTTCGCTCCATGGATGCTGCCTCACCTGCTGAGTTTCTCCAGCATTTCTGTCCACCCTGTACAAGTGGTCCACTTCCACTTTCCGTCGACTTCCCTCCACAGAAGCTCCCTGACCCATCAAATTCCTCAGCACTTTGGTTTTTTTTTCTGATGGGGAAATGTTGCAAGAGTTGCTCACAGGAAGTCACACAAAATGGTGGTAGAACTCGACTTGTATTATAATTGTCCTGAGGTCGCTCTTAAATCTCTCCCCTCTCACCCTAAAGCCTTTACCCTCTAGTTTTAGAATCCTCTACCCAGGGAAACAGACCGTGGCCGTTAACCTGTCAGTGATCCTCATGATTGTGTACACTTCATTGGGGTCACCCCTACCAGTTTACATTGGTGGTAGAGAGAGTTAAGGGCCTGTCCTACCAGCACCCGACTCCATGCGATGAGCGCGATCAAACTAGAAGCAGGGGCCGCGCGGAGGTCGGGTGATCCCCTGTACAGGGCCGTTCCCACCAGCACGCGCCTGCATGCGGCAAGCGCGACCAAACCGGCAGCGAGGACCACGCGGAGGTCGGGTGAGTGGCGCAACGCGGCGCAAAGTGAGGCGAACTTGGAGCGAAGTCTTAAAGGTAAGTTCGCCAGGACAGAGAGGGACACACAGAGAGGGGCACAGAGGCACACACACACACACAGAGGGCCACGGAGCCACACACATAGAGGGTCACGGAGGCACCGACAGAGAGGGTCACGGAGGCACGATGTCGGGGCGGTGTGTAATGCGTCGAGGCGACTGCGAGCCGACAAGCCGTTGCCGTGCGGAATTTTTGAACATGGTCAGTTTTTCAGAGATCCGTGCGATGTCGGGACGAACTCCGCACAATTCCGGCGATCGAGGTGGGACCGGCCCCGTGACGCCGGACGGCTCAAGCGACCACGCTAGGTCGCGCTCATCGCATAGAGTTGCATGCTGGTGGGACAGGCCCTTTAGCAGCTTCAAATTCCTGCATGTTAACTTCTAGGATTACCTATCTTGTGGTCAGTGCATACCCACAGAGATTCGGAGGCTCCGATGTTTCCGGTGGACAGGAACATCGGGAGCTCACAGGCCCCAGGTGGGAGACGGCTTTTCAGAGCTCCCGCAACGGCAACTTCTCCCACCGGAATCGCGGCGTTAAATGACTTGGAGCGGGGCCTAACATCGCCCGGCGCGGCTTAACGGCCGCGGGACTTACCATCGCCCGCCGGGGCTTTAACATCGGGAGCCCCAGTTCGCCTCGACGCTGCAGTTGGCTGCTGGACCGTGGGTGAAGAACAATGGGAAGAGATAAGACTTTGTCTTCCATCACAGTGAGGAGGTGGTGGAGACTCACTGTGATGGATGTTTGTGTAAACTGTGTTGAGTGGGTCTTGTTTTTTTGTAATGTTAAGACTGTAGAAAATGCAATTTTGTTCAAACCAAGCTGTTTGAATGACAATAAAAGGCATTCTATTCTATTCTATTCTACTTTAGTTTGGTTTAGTTAAGAAACATAGACAATAGGTGCAGGAGTAGGCCATTCACTCCTTCAAGCCAGCACCGCCATTCAATATGATCATGGCTGATCATCCACAATCAGTACCCCATTCCTGCTTTCTCCCCATATCCCTTGATTCCGTTAGCCCTAAGAGCCAAATCTAAAGGGCCTGTCCCACCAGCGTGCGACTGCATGCGGCCAGCGCGACCAATAGCTGTAGGCGGTTGAGCCGTACGGCCTCGCGGGGCCGGTGCCGTTTCGAACTGCGGAGGCGTCTGGGCTGTTCGGGCAGGTCCCGACATCATTCTCACCAATCAACTGGGGCTCCCGATCAAAAGACAAAAAAAAGAGAAAAAAAAAGTTTTAATCGTTCCGACAGTCCTTGCCTCAACTACCTCCTTGGTAGCTTGTTCCATACACCCACCACCCGAAAGATACCTCTCAGATTCCTATTAAATCTTCCCCCCCCCCTCCTCCCCACACCTTAAACCACTGTCCCCTGGTTCTCAATTATCCAATCCAGGGCAAAAGTCTGTGTGCTCAGACCCGATCGATTCCTCTCATGATTTTGTCCATTCAATGCTGGCGTGAACTTGACAGGCCAAATGGCCTCATTCTGCTCCTGTGACTTATGAACTTATGAGCATACAGTATAATCTTCCTGTATGTGTTCCACACTTGTGTGTAGTCAAACAAACAAACAGGTGGCACGGTGGCGCAGCGGTAGAGTTGCTGCCTTACAGCGTCAGAAAACCCGGGTTCGATCCCGGCTTCTGGTGCTTGTCCGTACGGAGTTTTATTTACGTTCTCCACGTGACCCACGTGGGTTTTCTTCGGATGTTCAGTTCCCTCCCGCACTCCAAAGACGTACAGGTTTGTAGGTTAATTGGATTCGGTAAAATTGTCCCCGATGTGTAGGATAGCGCTAGCCTACAGGGATCGCTGGTTGGCCTGTTTCCGCACTGTGTCTCATGTTGATGAGGTCATAAGTGATAGGAGCAGAAATTGGCCATTCGGCCCATCAAGTCTACTCTGCCATCCAATCACGGCTGAGCCATCTCTCCCTCCTATCGCCACTCCCCTGCCTTCTCCCCATAACCCCTGACACCCATCTCTAAACTAAAAAATAAAAACTTAAAGGGGAAACACTTAAAGTGAGAGTCTGTTTGAAGCAGATGTAACAATCTTCATAAAACAGCAGAGTGCCTGCCTGGGTCAGTTATGCATTTTGTGCAGTTTATTACAGTTGACTTGGCAGACAATGTTAGTCCATGCCTATGTACTTAAGTGAAATGGAGTCTGAAAAATAGTTGAGGAACAGCTTGGCACTTATTGTTGATCCTAATTACAGCACCAATTTACTATTCAGATAATTAACGACCAGCGACCAGCATGTGTTAAAGAAGGAACTGCAGATGCTGGAGAATCGAGGGTTACACAAAAAGCTGGAGAAACTCAGCGGGTGCAGCAGCGTCTAAGGAGCGAAGGAGATAGGCGGCGTTTCGGGTCGAGACCCTTCTTCAGACTGGTCAGGGATCAGGGAAACGAGAGATATAAACAGTGATATGGAGAGATAAGGAACAATGAGTGAAAGATATGCAAAAACGTATTGGTGATAAAGGAAGCAGGCCATTGTAAGCTGTTTGTGGTGTGAAAATGAGAAGCTAGTGCGACTGGGGGGGGGGGGGGGGGGGGAGATGGAGAAGGAATGTCAGGGCCAGAGGGCTGAGGGAGAGGTGGGGGTGGAGGCAGTCTGGGTTAACAGAATGAGAAAATTCAATGTTCAAGCCCAGAGGATGCAGACTCCCAAGCGGAATATGAGGTGCTGTTCCTCCAGCTTGCGGTGTTGATCACTCTGGCCGTGGAGGAGGCCCAGGACCGAGAGGTCGGATACGGAGTGGGAGGGGGAGTTGAAGTGCCGAGCCACCGGGAGGTCGGGTTGGCTATTGCGGACCGAGCGGAGGTGTTCGGCGAAACGATCGCCCAGCCTCCGCTTGGTCTCACCGATGTAGATCAGCTGGCATCTGGAGCAACGGATGCAGTAGATGAGGTTGGAGGAGGTGCAGGTGAACCTCTGTCGGACTTGGAATGACTGCTTGGGTCCCTGAAAGGAGTGGATGGGGGAGGTGAAGGGACAAGTGTAGCATCTCTTGCAGTTGCAAGGAAAGTGCCCGGGGAAGGAGTGGAGCGGGAGGGAAGGGAAGAATTGACAAGGGAGTTGCGGAGGGAGCGGGTCTTTGCGGAAGGCAGACAGGGGGGGAGATGGAAGATGTGGCGAGTGGAGGGGTCACGTTGGAGGTGGCGAAACTGGCGGAGGACTATCTGTTGTATGCGCTGGCTGGTGGGGTGAAAGGTGAGGACCAGGGGGACTCGGCCCTTGTTGTGAGTGGGGGAATGGGGAGAGAGGGCAGTGTTGCGGGGTATGGAGGAGACCCTGGTGCGAGCCTCATCTATAGTGGGGGAGGGGAAACCCCGTTCTCTGAAGAACGAGGACATTTGCGATGTGTGCTTGGTCAATCATGTTTCAAAATCATTTATTGCAATTTGCATTTGCTGCTAAAAAAAAATCTGTTTAAAGAACAAGGAAAACATGCTGGTAGAGTTGGGGGTTACACAAAAAGCTGGAGAAACTCAGCGGGTGCAGCAGCATCTAAGGAGTGAAGGAGATAGGCGACGTTTCGGGTCGACACCTTCTTCAGACTGGTCAGGGATCAGGGAAACGAGAGATATAAACAGTGATATGGAGAGATAAAGCAAGAACAATGAGTGAAAGATATGCAAAAAAGTATTGGAGATAAGGAAAGCAGGCCATTGTAAGCTGTTTCTGGTGTGAAAATGAGAAGCTAGTGCGACTTGCGGGGGGGGGGGGGGGGGGGGAGATGGAGAAGGAATGTCAGGGCCCGAGGGCTGAGGGAGAGGTGGGGGGGTGGGGGGAAAGGAGCAGTCTGGGTTAACAGAATGGAGAAAATTCTCAATTCTCAAGTGAGGTAGAGTTGCTGCCTCACAGCGCCAGAGACCCGGGTTCCATCCTGGATCCTGACCTCGGGTGCTGTCTGTGCGGAGTTTGCACGTTCTCCCCGTGACCGCTTGCGTTTCCCCCTGGAGTTCTTTGGAGCGCAGAAGGTTAAGGGGGGACTTGATTGAGGTCTTTAAAATGATGAAAGGGATAGACAGAGTTGACGTGGATAAGCTTTTCCCATTGAGGGTAGGGAAGATTCAAACATGAGAATTAAGGGACAGAAGTTTAGGGGTAACATGAGGGGGAACTACTTTATTCAGAGAGTGGTGGCTGTGTGGAATGATCTTCCAGCAGAAGTGGTGGAGGCAGGATCGATTTTAACATTTAAACGTAAAGTGGATAGGTATATGGACGGGAAGGGAATGGAGGGGTATGGTCTGAGTGCAGGTGGATGGGACTAGGGGAGAATAAATGGTCGGCACGGACTAGAAGGGCCGAGAAGGCCTGTTTCCGTGCTGTGATTGGTATATGGTTATGTGGTGATCAAAGGCCGGCATGGACTCAGTGGGCCGAAGGGCCTGTTTCCATGCTGTGTCTCTGAGCTAATAATTGCCTGTCCCGTTTAATTTAGTTTCGAGATTCAGCATGGAAACAGGCCCTTCAGCCCACCGAGTTCGCTCTGACCTGCAATCATTGCCCACAGACACTACCCTACACACACGCGGGACAATTTTACCTAAGCCAATTAACCTACAAACCTGTGTGACTTTGGAGTGTGGGAGGGAGCTGGAGATCCCAGAGAAAACCCACGCAGGTCACAGGAAGATCATACAAACTCCGTACAGACAGCGCCCGTAGTCGGGATCGAACGCGGGTCACTGGCGCTGTAAGGTAGCAACTCTACCGCTGCGCCAACGGAATTCTATCATCCCTGAATGCTATCAATTATCTTTAATTTGTCACTTAAATGTTTGATTTCATTCTAAAATGCTGGAGTCACTCAGTAGGTCAGGCAGCATCTCTGGACAATAGACAATAGGTGCAGGAGCAGGCCATTCAGCCCTTCGAGCCAGCACCGCCATTCAATGTGATCATGGCTGATCATCCACAAGCAGTACCCCGTTCCTGCCTTCTCGCCACATCCCCTGACTCCGCTATCTTTAAGAGCCCTATCTAGCTCTCTCTTGAAAGTATCCAGAGAACCGGCCTCCACCGCTGTCTGAGGCAGAGACTCACAACTCTCTGTGTGAAAAAGTGTTTCCTCATCTCCGTTCTAAATGGCTTACCCCTTATTCTTGAGAACATGGATAGGTGACATATTGAGTAGGGACGATTAATCAGAACTATTTTTTTAGTTTTTATTCTTTAAATGTTCTGGCTTTTTCATGGCTTTTGAATACTTCTCATTCTTCACCTTGTTAGAGATTCAAGGTCATTCAAGTTTTAAGCTTGATGTTTAAGGGGCATCGTAACCTGGGGCAGGGTTTAGCAATGGCACCAGGTAACCTCAGGAAGGGTGGAGTCCATCATCAGGTCATTTGGTCATAAGGGATAGGAGCAGAATTAGGCCATTCAGCCCATCAAGTCTACTCCACCATTCAATCATGGCTGATCTATCTCTCCCTCCTAACCCCATTCTCCTGCCTTCTCTCCATAACCCCTGATATCCGTACTAATCAAGAATCTGTCTATATCTGCCTTTTTAAATATCCACTGACTTGGCCTCCACAGCCGTCTGTGGCAATGAATTCCACAGATTCACCACCCTCTGACTAAAGAAATACCTCCTCATCTCCTTCTTAAAGGAACATCCTTTAAGTCTGAGGCTGTGCCCTCTGGTCCTAGACTGTCCCACTAGTGGAAACATCCTCTCCACATCCACTCTATCCAGGCCTTTCACTAGTCGATACATTTCAATGAGGTCCCTCCCCCCCCCCCCCCCTCTAAACTCCAGCGAGTACAGGCCCAGTGCCAACAAACGCTCATCATACGTTAACCCACTCATTCCTGGGATCGTTCTTGTAAACCTCCTCTGGGCCCTCTCCAGAGCCAGCCCATCCTTCCCCAGATATGGGGCCCAAAATTGCGCTCAGTACTCCAAATACGGCCTTATAGAGCTTCAGAATGACATCCATGTTTTTGTATTCTAGCCCTCTTGAAATACATGTTAGCATCCGCACTTCCTTTCTGCGATTCGAAACAATACGTGATTACAATCGAGCTATTCACCGTGTAAACATACATAGTAAAGGGAATAACATGAATAGCATTTAGTGCAAGATATTGCCAGTAAAAAGATAGTCCGAGGGTCTCCAGTGAGGTAGATAGTATCGCAGGACCATTCTCTAGTTGTTGATAGGGCAGTTCAGTTGCCTGATAACAGCTGGGAAGAAACTGTCCCTGAATCTGGAGGTGTGCGTTTTCACACTTCTGTACCTCTTGCCTGATGGGAGAGGAGAGAAGAGGGTGCGACCTGTCCTCGATTATACTGCTGGCCTTGCCGAGGCAGCGTGAGGTGTATATGGAGTCGATGGAAGGGGGGTTGGTTTGGGCGACGGTCTGGGCTGCGTCCACAATTCGCTGCGATTTCTTGCGGGTCTTGGACGGAGCTGTTCCCAAACCCAGCTGTGACGCATCCCGATAAAATGCTTTCGGTGGTGCATCTGTAGAAGTTGGTGAGAGTTGTTGGTGACATGCCGAACTTCCGAAGCTTTTGTTGCCTGCTATCCAGCCAGCGGTAAGACAATACATGATTACAATCGAGCCATTCACAGTGTATAGATACATGATAATAGAATAACGTCTAGTGCAAGGTAAAGTCCAGTAAATTCCGATCAAAGACAGTCTGAGGGTCTCCAATGAGGTAGATAGCAAACATAGAAACTAGGTGCAGGAGTAGGCCATTCGGCCCTTCAAGCCTGCACCACCATTCAATATGATCATGGCTGATCATCCAACTCAGTATCCCGTACCTGCCTTCTCTCCATACCCTCTGATCCCCTTAGCCACAAGGGCCACATCTAACTCCCTCTTAAATATAGCCAATGAACTGGCCTCAACTACCCTCTGTGGCAGAGAGTTCCAGAGACCCACCACTCTCTGTGTGAAAAAATTCCTTCTCATCTCGGACCTAAAGGATTTCCCCCTTATCCTTAAGCTGTGACCCCTTGTCCTGGACCTCCCCAACATCGGGAACAATCTTCCTGCATCTAGCCTGTCCAACCCCTTAAGAATTTTGTAAGTTTCTATAAGATCCCCTCTCAATCTCCTAAATTCTAGAGAGTATAAACCGAGTCTATGCAGTCTTTGTTCATAAGACAGTCCTGACATCCCAGGAATCAGTCTGGTGAACCTTCTCTGCACTCCCTCTATGGCAATAATGTCCTTCCTCAGATTTGGAGACCAGAACTGTACGCAATACACCAGGTGTGGCCTCACCAAGACCCTATACACCAAAGATCCTATAGCGGAGCAAGATAGACCACTCCTGCTAAATGCAATGGGCTGACGTGTAGTACGCTACGGAGCGGAACGTGGGCCTTTTATTCATCCATTTAAGTAACCCGACCCGACCCGACCTGCAGTGTAATCAACGTTGCGGGGGAACAGTTTGTGTTAATAAATTATAATTTTGAAAATGAGAAGATTTTTACCGAATAACTTATTTTTACGAAGATTTTTCTGTAACCGGGTTCAGTCTCCGCACTAGTTATCTTTGCTCCGCTACGGGATCTTTGGTGCGGAGACGGAAGCCGGTTACGGAAATGGGGCCGAAAATTCCCCATGACACTGCGTCTTTTTGGTCGAGTGGACTATCTTGCTCGCAATAGGACCTTTGGTAGATAGTACCTGCTGCTGTGTGGAATGATCTTCCAGCAGAAGTGGTGGAGGCAGGATCGATTTTAACATTTAAATGTAAAGTGGATGGGAGTATATGGACGGGAAGGGAGTGGAGGGGTGTGGTCTGAGTGCAGGTAGATGGGACTAGGGGAAAATAAATGGTCGGCACGGACTGGAAGGGCCGAGAAGGCCTGTTTCCGTGCTGTAATTGTTATATGGTTATTATATGGTTATATGTTACCTCAGGACTGCTCTGTAGTTGTTGGCAGGAAGGTTCAGTTGGCTGAGAAAGGCTGGGAAGAAACTGTCCCCGAATCTGGAGCTGGGCGTTTTCACACTTCTATCACTTTTGCCCGATGGGAGAGGGGAGAAGAGGGAGTGGCCAGGGTGCGACTGGTCCTTGATGATGCTACTGGCCTTGCAGTTGGTTTGTACGATGGTTTGGGCTGTGCCCACAATTCTCTGCAATTTCTTGGACGAAGCCGTTCCCAAAAATATGGTGTTGTGTAGTTGCATGTGACATTGAAAAATACGTTACATACATGTGTCATAGAGTCATAGAGTGATACAGTGTGGAAACAGGCCCTTCGGCCTAACTTGCCCACACCGGCCAACACATCCCAGCTACACTAGTCCCACCTGCCTGCGTTTGGCCCATATCCCTCTAAACTTGTCCAATCCATATACCTGTCTAACTGTTTCTTAAACGTTGCGATAGTCCCAGCCTCAACTACCTCCTCTGACAGCTTGTTCCATACACCCATCACCCTCTGTGTGAAAAAGTTACCCCTCAGATTCCGATTAAATCTTTTCCCCCTTCACCTTGAACCTCTAGTTGCCGGTTCCCCAACTGGGCAAGTGATTCTGTGCATAGAAACATAGAAAATAGGTGCAGGAGTAGGCCATTCGGCCCTTCAAGCCTGCACCACCATTCAATATGATCATGGCTGATCATCCAACTCAGTATCCCGTACCTGCCTTCTCTCCATACCCTCTGATCCCCTTTAGCCACAAGGGGCACATCTAACTCCCTCTTAAATATAGCCAATGAACTGGCCTCAACTACCCTGTGTAGCTCTCCCTACAGCTCAGGCCCTCGAGTCCTGGCAACATCCTCGTAGTTCTTCTCTGTAACCTTTCCAGCTATGATGAGGAGGGGAAAGATTTAAATGGAACCCGAGGGGCTCATTTTTCCCGAGGTGGGTGTATGGAACGAGCTGCCAGAGGAGGTAGCTGAGGCATCTGCTGCTGCAGCATCTAAAGGATATTAGGACAGGAAAGTTTTAGAGGGATGAGGGCCAAAAATTGAGCAGGTGCATCTTGTGGAGACTGGACATCTTGGCCAACATGGGCGAGTTGGGCCGAATGGTCTGTTTCTGTGCTGTATGACTCTCTGATCAGTCTGAAGAAGGGTCTCGACCTAAAACGTACACCCATTCCTTCTCACCAGAGATGCTGCCTGTCCCGCTGAGTTACGCCAGCGTTTTGTGTCTCTCTTCGATCCCATAGTTGGTGCCGTGTGTCACAAAGGAAAGATAGCAAGGTTCACGAGAATCTTGCATCTTTGACATGTTTATTGACTGCTGGGGGGGGGGGGGGGGGGATGTGCATTTGTAGGAATTTCAGGGTACAATCGCAAGGCTTGCACGTTAATCTGAGCTGCTGTCACCTCCAGCTGTGACTACTAGAGGTTGCAAGGTTGCAGTTAGGATACTTAATTTTAAACGGGGTAACGAATACAAGTGGCGTCTGTGGCAGATAAACCTCTGGCATCTGTGTCACTGCGTAGAGGAGAACCCATCATTTCCCGAAGACAGACCCTAAATGCTGGAGTAGCTCAGCGGGACAGGCAGCATCTCTGGAGAGAAGGAATGGGAGACGTTTCGGGTCGAGACCCTTCTTCGGACCCGAAATACGTCACCTGTTCCTTCTCGCAAGAGATGCTGCCTGTCCCGCTGAGTTACTCCAGCATTTTTGTGGCTATCTTCGGTGTAAACCAGCATAGAAACATAGAAAATAGGTGCAGGAGGAGGCCATTCGAGCCAGCACCGCCATTCAATATGATCATGGCTGATCATCCAGAATAAATACCCCGTTCCTGCCTACTCCCCATATCCCCCAATTCCGTTAGTCCTAAGACCTTTATCTCTCTGGAATACATCCAGTGAATTGGCCTCCATTGCCTTCTGTGGCAGAGAATTCCACAGATTCACAACACTGCAGCTGGATAACCTCACATTTATCCGCATTAAACTTCATCTGCCATGCATCTGCCCACTCCCCCAACCTGTCCAAGTCACCCTGCATTCTCATAGCATCCTCCTCACAGTTCATACTGCCACCCAGCTTTGTGTCATCTGCAAATTTGCTAATGTTACTTTGAATTCCTTCATCCAAATCATCGATGTATATTGTAAATAGCTGCGGTCCCAGCACCGAGCCTTGCGGTACCCCACTAGTCAAACTGCCTGCCATTCTGAAAGGGACCCGTTAATCCCTACTCTTTGTTTCCTGTCTGCCAACCACATCTCTATCCATGTCAGCACTCTACCACCAATACCATGTGCTCTAATTTTGCCCACTAATCTCCTACGTGGGACCTTATCAAATGCTTTCTGAAAGTCCAGGTACACGACATCCACTGGCTCTCCCTTGTCCATTTTCCTAGTTATATCTTCAAAAAATTCCAGAAGATTAGTCAAGTATGATTTCCCCTTCGTAAATCCATGCTGACTCGGACCGATCCTGTTACTGCTATCCAAATGTGCGGCTATCTCTTCTTTTATAATTGACTCCAGCATCTTTAGGTTAGGGGGAGGTACAGCGAGACCTGGGTGTCCTTGTACACCAGTCACTGAAAGTTGGCATGCAGGTACAGCAGGCAGTGAAGAAAGCTAATGGAATGTTGGCCTACATAACAAGGCCATTTGGCCTTCATAACAAGAGGATTTGAGTACAGGAGTAAAGTGGTTCTTCTGCAGTTGTATAGGGCTCTGGTGAGACCACATCTGGAGTATTGTGTACAGTTTTGGTCTCCTAATTTGATGAAGGATATCCTTGTGATTGAGGCAGTGCAGCGTAGGTTCGCGAGATTGATCCCTGGGATGGCAGGACTGTCATACGAGAAAAGATTGAAAAGACTAGGCTTGTATTCACTGGAGTTTAGAAGGATGAGGGGGGATCTTATAGAAACATATAAAATTATAAAAGGACTGGACAAGCTAGATGCAGGAAAAATGTTCCCAATGTTGGGCGAGTCCAGTACCAGGGGCCACAGTCTTAGAATAAAGGGGAGGCCATTTAAGACTGAGGTGAGAACAAACTTTTTTACCCAGAGAGTTGTGAAGTTATGGAATTCCCTGCCACAGAGGGCAGTGGAGGCCAAATCACTGGATGGATTTAAGAGAGTTAGATAGAGCTCTAGGGGCTAGTAGTGTCAAGGGATATGGGGAGAAGGCAGGCACGGGTTATTGATAGCGGACGATCAGCCATGATCACTATGAATAGTGGTGCTGGCTCGAATGGCTGAATGGCCTCCTCCTGCATCTATTGTCTATGTCTATGTTTTTATCTTCCCCACCACCGAAGTGAGGCTAACTGGTCTATAATTCCCCATTTTCTCTCTCCCGCCTTTCTTAAAAAGTGGGATAACATTAGCTACCCTCCAATCCACATGAACTGATCCTGACTCTATAGAACATTGGAAAATTATCACCAATGCATCCACGATTTGTAGAGCCACTTCCTTAAGTAACCTGGGATGCAGACCATCAGGCCCTGGGATTTATCAGCCTTCAGTCCCATCAGTCTATCCAACACCATTTCCTGCCCAATGTGGATTTCCTTCAGTTCCTCCGTCACCCCAGATCCTCTGGCCACTACTATATCAGGAAGATTGTTTGTGTCCTCCTTAGTGAAGACAGATCCAAAGTACCTGTTCGACTCATCTGCCATTTCCTTGTTCCCCATAATAAATTCACCTTTTTCAGTCTTCAAGGGTCCAACTTTGGTCTTAACTAATTTTTTCCTCTTCACATACCTAAAGAAGCTTTTACTCTCCTGCTTTATATCCTTGGCTAGCTTACCTTCGTACCTCATCTTTTCTCCCTGTATTCTCTTTTTGGTTATCTACTGTTGTTCTTTAAACGTTACCCAATCCTCATGCTTCCCGCTCATCTTTGCTACGTTGCACTTCCTCGCCTTGATTTTTAATACTGTCCCTGACGTCCCTTGTCAGCCACGGTCGTCTCTTCCTCCCCTTGGAATCTTTCTTCCTCCCAGGAATGAACTGATAACCTCCGACACAAAGGACAAAAGGACATAGGACATTTATTGTCACATACACCAATTGGTGTAGTGAAATTTGTCTTGCCATGCAGCACACAGATAAAGATAAGACATAACATTAAAGAATTTAACATAAACATTAAAAAAAACATCCCCCCACAATGGTTCCCATTATGAGGGAAGGCACAAAGTCCAGACCCCATCCCCAGTTCACCCATATTCGGGCCTATTGAGGCCCCAACAGTCGCCACTACGGGGGCCGATGTTCCAGGCCCTTCTTCGCCGGGTGATGGAGCTCCGGCGACGGGGGAACACACTCAGCGGCTCAGGGTGCCTGTAATGGCCGCTTCCTTGCTGGAGACCGCGGCTTCCGACGCCAACAGGCCGCGCTGGATGGAGCTCCACAACTGGTGATCTCGCCGAGAGATCCCAGGCCCCCGATTTAAATTTCAGCGCCGCCGCCCGCAGGTCCGCGATGTTCACCTGCGGTCTCCAGCTCACCGGAGCTCCAGCGCGGTGACCCAGGCAAGGTATCCACGATGGCGCTCCAGCGCTCCAGCGCTGCGCTGCTGCCGAGGCTCTGGGCGGCCCCCCCAGGAAACGCCGCTCCAGGCCCGCTGGTAGGCTGCGAGGACGGGTCGACGGTGCAGCCCGGAGAAAAGCTGCCTCTCCGACCAGGTAGGGTCCCTAGAAAGCAGTTTCCCCCTTCCCCTCTCTACCCCCACATAAAAAAAGGCTAGGACTCCGAAAATCAAAAAACTCAACTAACTAAAAATAAAAAAAAGAGGGAAAAGACGGACAGATGCAGGCTGGGCAGCCATACCCGTAGAGGACGGCGCCCCCACCCGTACTAATCAAGTAATCCATACACACACACACACACTATGCTATTCATGTACTGAGCCTGACAGGGTCAAGAAAGAGTGTTTGCGTTTCCACCAATCTTTCCACCACCACGCACAAGGAGCGACAAGACCGACACCATTGTCTGCAGATGCCGAGTAGTGTGCTCAGCTCTGGCTGAATAATGTCTAATCCTGTAATGTGAACTCGATAAGAAGACTGTACCTGTTTAAAGGTTTCTTAAACATGGTGATAGTCCCCACCCCGCCTCAACCACCTCCTCCGGCAGCACATAGAAACATAGAAATTAGGTGCAGTAGGCCATTCGGCCCTTCGAGCCTGCACCGCCATTCAACATGATCATGGCTGATCATCCAACTCAGTATCCCAGCTCGTTCCATACACCCACCGCCTTTTGCGTTAAAAAAAAAGTTATCCCTTTAGATCCCTATTAAATCTTTCCCCTCTACACTGTGCAAGAGAGTTTGTGCATTTACCCAGTCTAAATGGTGTTGTTGCAATCCAGGGTAGGAATTCCTCCTTGAGGCATTGACAAATAAGATGAATAATAACACAGGTTTGCCGTTCTGCTTGCAAACGATCGGAGCGCGAGAGGGCAACAAATTTGACCACTGCCCTGCGATTATTGTCCTATTGTGCTGCTGCTGCTGGCAAGGACATTTGTGGGGGGGGGGGGGGGGGGGGAAATATCTGGCAGAATGCCTCGTTTGATAAATTCAAGCAAAGGTGAAAACAAGTTAGCCAAAACACATGAACTAAATTAAATTTTAACAGGCACATGTTGAAAAGCGTCACATACAATGAGATGTGGGGGAAATGAGGCAGCGTTACAATACAACACGATACGAACAAACGTCACTTATCCCAGGAGGGAAACTGCTCTGCCAACAGTCATAAAACACAAGAGACATGAAACACAAAATTAAAGTGAGGAGTGGAAAGTCCAGAATTGGGGATATGCAAAGATTGGGAAGGGGAAGATTCAGTCTACCCCACAGACCACAGGGAAGAAGGATCTCCTGTGGCGTTCTGTGCTGCATCTTGGTGGGACCAGTCTGTTGCTGAAGGTGCTCCTCAGGTTGACCAGTGTGTCATGGAATGGGTGAGCTGTATTGTCCAGGATGCTCCGCAGTTTTGAGGAGCATCATTCCCTCCAAGACCAACCTCCCGTGAATCCAACTCCGCCCCCAGGACGGAGCCGGCCTTCCCGATTGTAACACATCATTAAACAGAATCAACTTTTTGGATCGTAGCCACTCTTGTAAGAGGGTTCTCTTTGCATTTGGTCAAGGAATGATCATTCACGTCGTTGCCCCGTTTCCCACCAATCTTTCCACCACCACAAACAAGAAGCGACAAGACAGACACCGTTGTATGCAGATGCCGAGAAGTGTGTTCAACTCTGGCCGAACAACTTCTAATCTTGGGTGTGGACTCGACAAGAAGATGACTGTACAGGGCCTGTCCCGATTGCGTGTGTTTGTTGCGACCAAACGGTAGCGGAGTTCACGCTAAGTGCGCACGTGACGTCATTTGCGTCATACTTACCAATCAGCTGGGCAGGAGACGGGCCGACTGAATTTGGGCGTCGGGCGGTGACGTCATCACGCAACGCCAAGCCGGGCGGTGACGTCATCGCGCAACGCCACGCGCTAGGCGTATGCCATCAAGACACTGCTTATGACCGCAATGCACCTGTGTGCCAACAGGCCGTTGGTGCGCAAAGATTTTGCGCATTGTCAGATTTTCGGAGCCCCGCGCGATGTCGGGACCAGCCTCGCACGACCCCGCGCTTCTAAGTGGGACGGGCCCCGCGCGGCCATGCGGTGCCCGTATGCCTCAAGCGACCACGAGGTCGTGAAATTTGCGAGCCAAGGTCGCGCAAGTGGGACAGGCCCTTACCTCTCTAAATGTTTCTTAAAGCGATAGTCCCAGCCTCAACTACCTCCTCTGGCAGCTCGTTCCATACACCCACCACCCTTTGTGTAAAAAAAGGTTATCCCTTAGATCCCTATTGAAACTTTCCACTGCTCACCTTAAACCCATGTCCTATGGTTCTTGATTCCTCTACTCTGGGCAAGAGAGTCGAGCCTCAGCTCTAAAGAGGAGCACAGGCTGGGAAACCACCCCGACACTCGAGATTCCCCCTTCAGGTTTTCTCTGCTCGTCCTTCAACTCAGGGGACTAATTTCCATGGGAACCAACCCAATCAACTGGTGACATGACACCCTCGGAAGGCCCCTAGACTGAGGGGACACCCTCCGGCACAGAGGACACTAGTCCTGGGCCCCCAGCCTCGACATGGGCTAGAAGCTCTCCAGATAGATTTCCCCACCAGGACTTTACGCATCCTTGATGCAAAAATCTATGTTCTATCACCAATCACTGCAATGAATTTTTTTTAAAACTGCAGAAAAGCTTAATTTGTTAGGGACAAATTTTACTGACACCCGTCCTAATCAAGAATCTATCTATCTCTGCTTAAAAAAAATAGCCATTGACTTGGCTTCCACAGCCTTCTGGGGCAATGAATTGGAGGCAGGTTCTCTGGATGCTTTCAAGAGAGAGCTAGATAGGGCTCTTAAACATAGCGGGGTCAGGGGATATGGGGAGAAGGCAGGAAATGGGTACTGATTGGGGATGATCAGCCATGATCACGTTGAATTGTGGTGCTGGTTCGAAGGGCCGAATGGCCTACACCTGCACCTATTGTCTATTGAATTCCACAGATTCACTTCCCTCTGACTAAAGAAATTCCTCCTCATCTTCCTAAAGGAACATCCTTTTATTCTGAGGCTGTGGCCTCTGGTCCTAGACTCTCCCACTTGCGGAAACGTCCTCTCCACATCCAAGCTATCCGGGCCTTTCACTATTCGGTAATTTGCAATGAGGTTCCCCCTGTTGAATTACTCCAGCACCATGTCCAAAGAGCGCTAACTCTCTGTGCCTCGCTTAATCGTTCAGTGGGAGACTGAAAGTCACCGGTGATCGGCAAAAGTGCTCAGTCCGCAAAACAGCTTGTAAAGTAGGCACCGGTTTGTGTCTCCCCAACAGCTTCTGTCAGGAGCCTCCTCCAGCAAACACAGTTGCCTCTCTCTCCCTCTCCAGCAGCTGTTGGGGCAGACCAGTCCGGTTCAATGTTCTCAGGAAGAACAGTCGTTGCTGTGCCTTTTTGACCAGCGCAGCAGTGTTGGTGGACCATGTGAGGTCCTCTGAGATGTGGGTGCCCAGAAACTTGAAGCTGGACACTCTCTCCACTAGATGGAGATTGGGGCGTATTCCCCATTCTGTGACCTCCTGAAGTCGATAATCAGCTTGGTCTTGGAGGTGTTCAGCGACAAGTTGCTCCGTGAGCACCAGTCCGCCAGGTTCTGCACCTCCGCTCTGTAGTTTGTTTCATCACCGTTGGTGATCAGCCCGTTGCGCCCACTGCCCTCTGTGTTGTAACCTTGTCCAGCATGTACCTCCTCTGAACTTCGGCCCTCTCACTTTAAAGCTATGCCCTCGAGCCCACACCAACCAGCGATCCCCGCACGCCGACATTACCCTGCACACACTAGGGACAATTTTATATTTACACCGAGCCAATTAAAGGGCACTGTCCCACTTGGCGATTTTTTTCGGTGACTGCCGGCATCATTGACTGACGTATCAGATCACCGAAAAATTTGCAGCGAGATGCGGCGGTGATGACGTACGACGCGGCGTGACGGCGTATTGACGCACGCCGTTTTTTTTTCAAGTGTCGCAACATTTTTTTTGTCGCCGCTGGATTTTGAAATGTTGGAAATCTTTTGGCGACACTGATATGAAGTGCGGCAGGCCCTTTACCTACAAACCTGTACGCCTTTGGAGTGGTCGTCTGGTGTGAGACAGCGCCTCGGGCGTGCGGCTGATAGAAAACCCAACAACTGGTATTTGTTCAGCATTAATAGCTCTGGCAACTCCTGCTAAATGAACAACTTGTCAATGGTCACCTTCATAATGGCTAAAAAAAAAAGAGGCATATGTAAGTGTAGCATTCAAGGCCATTTCAGGAAAGCGAGGGGAGGGGAAAGTCGAAGAACTCCTGCAGCAGAACGATTGGTTTAATTGGTTATTAACACATTTGGTGGTAACACTTACTGAAGGGTGATAAGACCTTCTGGGAGAAAGCTAATTGCCTGGGATATATTTATCACCCCAAACAAAAATATTCCCTCTGGAGTCAAGTCCACACAGCTGTGTGTTAGTGTTATGGAGTTAGTTAATTAGTTTGCTGTAAATCGCTGATTCAGTCTGACTTTTGAGAGAGCAGAATGTGACATTACTCACGCTACGGACATTAACAGATAGTATAATGCCGAAGAAATATTGAAAGTAGGTGGTGGATTAATTATGATCTGATGTGTTCTCATTCATCAAAAAGTATGACTTTTTTTTTGGTTAATATTTTTATACATTAGAGGTAAATACATCAGTGCACATCACATATATATTGTTACATACAAACAGAAAAATAGGTGCAGGAGTAGGCCATTCGGCCCTTCGAGCCTGCACCGCCATTCAATATGATCATGGCTGATCATCCAACTCAGTATCCCGTACCTGCCTTCTCTCCATACCTCCTGATCCCTTTAGCCACATCTAATGCCCTCTTAAATAGCCAATGAACAGGCCTCAACTACGTTCCGTGGCAGAGAATTCCAGAGACTCACCACTCTCTGTGTAAAGAATGTTTTCCTCATCTCGGTCCTAAAGGAATTCCCCCTTATCCTTAGACTGTGACCCCTTGTTCTGGACTCCCCCAACATCGGGAACAATCTTCCAGCATCTAGCTTGTCCAACCCCTTAAGAAGTTTGTAAGTTTCTATAAGATTCTCCCCTCAATCTTCTAAATTCCAGCGAGTACAAGCCGGGTCTATCCAGTCTTTCCTCCAGTCATTACAATCACTGTACCCCATAGAGTTATGGCTTTTAAAGAAAAAGAATAGAAAGAACGAGAATGAAGTAGGTGAAACGAGTTGTGAAAGTGAAAGAGCGTGCCAAAAGGGAGAAGAAAAAGAATTAGAGAAAGGGGGTTAAGAGATAGACCCTAGAAGAAAAAAGAGAGACAAAGAGACAAAAAAGCCAGTTACTATGTTATATATATCATGCAAAAGGAATCCACCAACTCGATAGTTTTTCATCCCCCCCTACCAAGGCCCGAGGTACTCCTGCACCCTATCTTTGTAGCAATTCTATAAATACAGGCCACGTCTGATAGAAGCGTTCTGATTTTCCTGCCAGGTGGAGTGTCATATCTTCCAGATGTAGTGTTTCCAACATAGTTGAAATCCACATATTTAATGTTGGTATAGGAGCATTTTTCCAGAATTTTAAGATCACCTTTTTTCCTATTATTAAGCCGTAATCAACTGAATTCTTTTGATACACATTCAATTCCGAACTACCTTCTGTCATTCCGAAAACAATCCATTCTGGCTTTGGTGTCATTTTTTGTGAAAATTTCAAAGACTTCAATCCAAAACCTTTGTATGACATTTTTAAGGGGAAAGGGAATCGCTAATGCTTCTCAGTCTGAAGAAACATAGAAATTCGGTGCAGGAGTAGGCCATTCGGCCCTTTGAGCCTGCACCGCCATTCAATATGATCATGGCTGATCATCCAACTCAGTATCCCGTACCTGCCTTCTCTCCATACCCTCTGATCCCCTTAGCCACAAGGGCCACATCTAACTCCCTCTTAAATATAGCCAATGAACTGGCCTCAACTACCCTCTGTGGCAGAGAGTTCCAGAGACCCACCACTCTGTGTGAAAAAAGTCCTTCTCATCTCGGTCCTAAAGGATTTCCCCCTTATCCTTAAGCTGTGACCCCTTGTCCTGGACCTCCCCAACATCGGGAACAATCTTCCAGCATCTAGCCTATCCAACCCCTTAAGAATTTTGTAAGTTTCTATAAGATCGCCTCTCAATCTCCTAAATGCTAGAGAGTATAAACCAAGTCTATGCAGTCTTTGTTCATAAGACAGTCCTGACATCCCAGGAATCAGTCTGGTGAACCTTCTCTGCACTCCCTCTATGGGAATAATGTCCTTCCTCAGATTTGGAGACCAGAACTGTATGCAATACTCCAGGTGTGGTCTCACCAAGACCCTATACAACTGAAGTAGAACCTCCCTGCTCCTATACTCAAATCCTTTTGCTATGGGTCTCGATCTGAAGGGTCTCGATCCGAAACCTCACCCATTCCTTTTTCTCAAGTGATGCTGCTTGCCCTGTTGAGTTACTCCAGCGTCTTGTGTCCAAACTAGCATCGGCAGCTCCTTGCTGCACGTGACATATTTTAATGATTTAATTAATGAATTAATGCTTTATTGTCACGGTGGCAAGTGACAAGTCACATTGAAATACTTTGCATGCATAGCAAGGTATGCGAATAGTCTCCACATCAAGGGCGTTGACAAAGTTCCATGTGTTCTATTTATAATCGTAAAGGGCCTGTCCAACTTGGTGATTTTTTTTGGCGACTGCCGGCGTCATATCGGTGTCGCCAAAAGATTTTGAACATTTCAAAATCCAGCGATGACAAAAAAAACGTTGCGACGCTTGAAATAAACACCGTCAATACGTCATCACGCCGCGTCACGCCGCAAATTTTTCGGTGACCTGACACGCCAGTCAATGATGCCAGCAGTCGCTGAAAAAAAAATCGCCAAGTGGGACAGGCCCTTTAGGTGGATTTAATGACTTTGCAATTAACGTGCAAGTGTAATGTAGAGATACAGCGTGGAAAAAGGCCCTTCAGCCCATCGAGTCCGTGCCGACCAGCAATCACCCAATCACAGTAGATCTCTCCTTCATACCAGGGCCAATGTACAACTTTTTACCCAACTAACTTACAAACCAGCATATGTCTGTGGGATGTGGGAGGAAACCGGAGCACCCGGAGAAAACCAGGGTCACACCACCGTGGCCACGCTCTCTTTTCACCCCTGCCATCGGGAAGGTGGTACAGGAGCCTGAAAACTGAAACGTCCAGGTTCAGAAACTGTTTCTTCCCGACAATCATCGGGCTATTAAACGTAGCAGTTAACTTCAAACTACAAACTGTCATGGCTGCACAAGCGATTTCTGGCTTGTGTTTAGCTTTTGCAAAAAAATTGTATTTTATTTAATGAAAGGTTTTTGTTCGCTTGTTAGCTTGTTTATTGTGTTACATATCGAGTACAGTATTTGCAGACCTGTTGTGACTTTAGACTTCCGACATCAGAGACACAACGCGGAAACAGGCCCTTCTGCCCACTGAGTCAGCGCAGACCGGCGAGCCCCATACACTAGCGCTATCCTACACACACTGGGGACAATTTACAATGTTACCAAAGCCAAATGACCCGACAAACCTGCACATCTTTGGAGAGTGGGAGGAAACCGGAGCACCCGGAGAAAACCCACGCAGGTCACGGTGTGAGAGCGTACAAACTCCGTACAGACAGCGCCCGCGGTCAGGATGGAACCCGGGTCTCTGGCGCTGTGAGGCGGCAACTCTACCGCTTCTTCTGTTTCAGTACACAAGACAATGAAACACTCTTCACCTTGAATGTCAATGCACACGGCATGATTTTCCCCAGTTGAACGACATGGAGGGACAAGCGCTGTTTTAACAACACGTATCTGCAAGGTCTATCAATTATGTTTTCAAGTGAGAGTTAAATCTAGCTCTTAGGGCTATCAAGGGATATGGGGAGAAGGCAGGAACGGGGTACCGATTGTGGATGATCAGCCATGATCACATTGCTGGCTCGAAGGGCCGAATGGCCTACTCCTGCACCTATTGTCTATGTTTCTCCGATTCTATTGTTTCTATAGAGTCATAGTGTCTGGAAACAGGCCCTTCAGCCCAACTTGCCCATACCGGCCAACAATGGCCCATCTAACCTTGTCGCAAATGCCTGCGCCTGGTCCATAACCCGTCCTATTCATGTACCTGTCCAACTGTTTCTTAAACGATGGGGTGGTCCCAGCCTCAACTACCTCCTCTGGCAGCTTGTTCCATACGCCCACCACGCTCTGAACCTCTCTTGTACTATTTTTTATTGGCAAAAATAAGAGCGATAAATCTGAATCTTGTCATCAGAATGCCTCATAAAAAGAAAATACTTCCTGAAAATTTAATTATGCAACTCCGCAGGGGCGGCACGGTGGCGCAGCGGTAGAGTTGCAGAGACACGGGTTCGATCCCGACTACGGGTGCTGTCTGTACATTCTCCCCGTGACCTGCGTGGGTTTTCTCCGAGATCTTTCTACAAGAGCAGGTAGCTTCTACTGCAGTTGTACAGGGTCTAGGTGAGGCCACACCTGGAGTATTGCGTACAGTTTTGGTCTCCTAATCTGCGGAAAGACATTCTTGCCATAGAGGGAGTGCAGAGAAGGTTCACCAGACTGATTCCTGGAATGGCAGGACTTCCATATGAAGAAAGACTGGATAGACTCGGCTTGTACTCGCTGGAATTTAGAAGATTGAGGGGGGGGGGGATCTCATAGAGACTTACAAAATTCTTAAGGGGTTGGACAGGCTAGATGCAGGAAGATTGTTCCCGATGTTGGGGAAGTCCGGGACAAGGGGTCACTGTTTAAGAATAAGGGGGAAGTCTTTTAGGACCGAGATGAGAAAATCATTTTTCACACAGAGAGTGGTGAATCTGTGGAATTCTCTGCCACGGAAGGTAGTTGAGGCCAGTTCATTGGCTATTAAATATATCCGACTCCCTCTTAAATAGTTAGATGCGGCCCTTGTGGCTAATAGGATCAGGGGGTATGGAGAGAAGGCAGGTACAGGATACAGAGTTGGATGATTAGCCATGATTATATTGAATGGCGGTGCTGGCTCGAAGGGCCGAATGGCCTACTCCTGCACCTATTTTCTATTTTTCTATCTTCGGTTTCCTCCCGCACTCCAAAGGCGTGCAGGCTTGTAGGTTAATTGGCTTGCGGTATGTGTAATTTGTACCTGGTGGGTATAGGATAGTGTTAATGTGTGGGGATCGCTGGTCGGCGCGGACCCGGTGGGCTGAAGGGCCTGTTTCCGCGCTGTATCTAAACTAAACGGCCATTTTTAGTCTAGTGTTGATGAAAGTCTACATGCAATGGCTTCAAAAGAAGGATGTTCTCCGAGCCTCGGTACACGAGTACGTACGTGTGACTTTGAAGGACCATCTTTATCACTAGTTCTATCCTACACAATCGGAACAATATTCAGAAGCCAATTAACTCCACAAATCCACACGTCTTTGGGATGTGGGAGGAAACCGGAGCACCCAGAGAAAACCCACGCAGGTCACGGTGAGAACGTACAAACTCCGCATTGTCAGTGCCCGTAGTCAGGATCAAACCCGGGTCTGAGGCAGCAACTCTACCGCTGCGCTGTGACACCGTTTCTCCTGTTGAATACTTTAAATTATTTACCGTTTTCACAATTCATCCTTGGCATCCAGTTTGTTTGCATTTCTGTTCCAGCTCCGACTGAATTTCTTGCATTTGGCCGCTCCAGGTATAATTATTCCCCAGTGCACTGCAGAGCCTTTTAGCGGTTGGCTGAGGTTATTCGATATTTGGCATACATTTTATAAACAGTTGCTCATTAGTGTTGCTGGGGGGAGTGTATTTTCATCTTCGACGATGTGGGATAGCACCATCTGGCACATGTGAAGGAACGGCTGTCTAAAGTTTGGAGGAAGGTGAAATGATGCATCTGAGAAAAATGTATATTCAAGCCCGTCCCACGGTAATTCACGAGTTCTCCCGAGTTTTCCCCCCCGATTCGAACTCGGAGAATGTCCGTAGCAGGTCCGTAGGAGTTCGTGGATGTCTCGTACGAGTAAAAAGTAACCATTTTTTTACTCGTGAACATTTTTTTACAGGGATGAAAAAACGTCACGGGTTTACCGGATTTCCCGAGTATCTGCCGTTAAGGGCCTGTCCCACCAGCATGCAACTCCATGCGATGAGCGCGACCTAACGTGGTCGCTTGAGCCAGCCGGCGTCGCGGGACCGGTCCCACTTCGATCGCCGGAGCCGTGTGGAATTGTGCGGAGTTCGTCCCGACATCGCGCGGGGCTCCAGAAAACTGACTATGTTCAAAAATTCCGCGCGGCAACGGCTTGTCGGCTCGCAGTCGCCTCGACGCATTACACACAGTCTCGACGTCGTGCCTCTGTGGCCCTGTCTGTGTGTGGCTCCGTGGCCCTCTCTGTGTGCCCCTCTCCGTCCTGGCGAACTTACCTTTAAGACTTCGCTCCAAGTTCGCCTCACTTTGCGCCACTCATCCCGACCTCCGCGCGGCTCTCGCTGCCGGTTTGGTCACGCTTGCCGCATGCAGGCGCATGCTGGTGGGAACGGCCCTGCACAGGGGATCACCCGACCTCCGCGCGGCCCCCGCTTCTAGTTTGATCGCGCTCATCGCTTGGAGGCGGATGCTGGTAGGACAGGCCCTTAACTCGTACGAGCGGCTAGTAGACATCCACAAAATCCTACGGACCCGTTACGGACATTCTCAGAGTTCGAATCAGGGGAAAATTCGGGAGATCTTGGGAGATATCAGATACATCATTTCACCTTCCTCCAAACTTTAGACAGCCGTTCCTTCACATGTTCCAGGTGGTGCTATCCCACATAGTCGAAGGTGATAATACACTCCCACAGCAACACTAATGAGCAACTGTTTATAAAATGTATGCCAAATAACCTCAGCCAACCGCTAAAAGGCTCTGCAGTGTTGGCCTTCGTAGCGAGGGGATTTGAGTTTAGGAGTATAGAGGTGTACAGGGCCCTGGTGAGACTGCACCTGCAGCATTGTGCGCAGTTTTGCTCTCCTAGTTTGAGGAAGGACATTCTTGCTATTGAGGGAGTGCAGCGTAGGTTCACCAGGTTAATTCCATGGGACGGCGGGACTGACATTGACGAAAGAATGGGTCGACTGGGCTTGTATTCACTGGAATTTAGAAGGATGAGAGGGGATCTTTTGGAAACATATAGAATTATTAGCGGACTGGACAGGCTAGATGCAGGTAAAATGCTCCCAATGTTGGGGGGGGGGGGGGGGGGGGAACCAGGAGTCACAGTTTAAGGGCAAGGGGTTGGCCATTTAGGACTGAGATGAGGAAAATCTTTTTTCACCCAGAGAGTTGTGAATCTGTGGAATTCTCTGCCACAGAAGGCCAATTCACTGGATGTATTCAAGAGAGTTGGATGTAGCTCTTAGGGCTAAAGGGATATGGGGAGAAAGCAGGAACGGGGAATTGATTCTGGATGATCAGCCATGATCATATTGAATGGCAGTGCTGGCTCGAAGGCCCGAATAGCCTACTCCTGCACCTATTGTCTTTCCTATTGAATGGCAATGCTGGCTTGAAGGGCCTAATGGCCTACTCCTGCACCTAATGTATATTTTTCTGTTTGCTTTGCTCTCAGGCATTTGCAGGCTCTTGTGGTCCCCAGTATTTCTCTGTGGATGTTATACAAGCACAATAAAGCAACATCTGTTAGTACTCCACAAGACACAACTTGATTGTTAAGGATTATTCCAGGGTTATAAAATCATATGGAACTAGCAGCCATTAATTCAAAACGAGAACTTGTCTTCAGAATATCTGTTCTAATGCACGTTGAAACAGTCATCGGTTTGCGATCGAAAGGACAGCTTTGCAAACAAAGTGCACGCCAACACCTGCTTCCTTCTACGGCAGGTGTCGGCAACCTTGATCTGCATAGGGGCCGGGACGCATGTCTGTGAGCAGATGGCGGGCCACATCTGACACGTGTACACACGGATCCCGCCCCCGGATGGTAGGCATCACATCACGTGCTCACAGAAGGTAGACGGAAATGGTGGAGAAACTCAGCGGGTGAGGCAGCCTCGTGCCATCCTCGTGCACGCCTCACCCGCTGAGTTGCTCCAGCGTTTATGTCTACTTTCAATTATTCCAGCATCTGCAGTTCCTTCATTAAACGTGTCCACTGAAGGTGCGGGGCCGTGCCGGCAGCTTTGCGCAGGATGCGGTACGGACAGAGCTCGGCACTCGGCGAGCCGGATGACTACGGGGAGAAAACCCGCCTGCAGGACGGATTTTTTATATTTCAAAATAGACTTTATTCAAGTAATAAATATATAGAATACATCAACCGTGCGAAAAATCCATCCGACATTTTCGGAGGCTATACAAATTGTTCCATACAGTCTATATACATTGCTCAAATTTCGCGAATCGATCCCCCACCCGTGCCACTCATGTGGCCCCCCGGCATGGGATACCTTCCCTTATTTTGAGGGGCGTCTCCACCATACCGTGCCCCCCATGTCCAGCAGCGGAAGGACCTTAGACTGTGGCCCTCCCCCACCGAGCCTTGGCGTTGGCTGCACCGAGCTTCAGTGCGTCCCTCAGCACGTACTCCTGCAGTCTACAGCGGGACAGTCGGCAACATTCCCCGACGGACATCTCGCTCTGCTGGGTGGTGAACAACACTCGGGCAGACCCGAGAGCGTCTTTCACCGAGTTGATGACCCTCCAGCAGCACTGGATGTCAGTCTCTGAATGTGTCCCTGGGAACAGTCCGTAAATCACAGAGTCCTCTGTGACGGAGCTGTTTGGAATAAAGCGTATCAGGGACCCTTGCATTTTCCTCCAGACTCTTTGGGCAAATCCATACTCTCCACACTCGGGCCAGATGATTATGGGTTACGGGCCGCATTCAGCCCCGGGGGCCGCAGGTCGTCGACCCCTGTTCTACGGCTTGCGAAGTTCGGCATGTCCTCAATAACTCTCATCGACTTCTCATCAGGATGCATCAGAGCATGGTTTGGGAAGAGCTCCATCCAAGAACGCAAGAAACCATAGTGAATTGAGGAAGCATCATATAAAACCAACCTCCCTTCCATTGATTAGTATGGATGTCGGTAGTTATGGGGAGAAGGCACGAGAATGGGGTTGAGATGGAGAGATAGATCAGCCACGATTGAATGCAGGAGTGATGGGCCGAATGGTCTAATTCTGCTTCTAGATCTTTTGAACTTATTAACATCAACTCCATCTACACCTCACGCTGCATCGCCAAGGCCAGCAGCGTAATCGAGGACCAGTCGCACCCTGGTCGCTCCCTCTTCTCCCATTGGTCAAGAGCCACAGATGCTTGAAAACGCACAGCTCCAGATACAGGGACAGTCTCTTCCAAGCTGTTATCAGGCAACCGAATCATTCCATCACCAACTAGATAGCGGGCCTGAGCTTTTATCCACCTCTGAAGAAGGGTTTCGGCCCGTAACGTTGCCCATTTCCTTCGCTCCATAGATGTTGCTGCACCCGCCGAGTTTCTCCAGCACTTTTGTCTATCTTTGATTTTCCAGCATCTGCAGTTCCTTCTTAAACACTTTTATCCACCTCATTGACAATAGACAATAGGTGCAGGAGTAGGCCATTCGGCTCTTCGAGCCAGCATCACCATTTAATATGATCATGGTTGATCATCCCCAATCAGTACCCCGTTCCTGCCTTCTCCCCATATCTCTGACTCAGCTATTTTTAAGAGCCCCATCTAACTCTCTCTTGAAACCATCCAGAGAACCTGCCTCCACGGCATTGGAAACTCTCATACTATCTTTAATCAGACTTTACTGGACTTTATCTTATACTACACAATATTCCCTTTATTGCTGCCTCACCCACGGAGTTTCTCCAGCATGTTTGTCTACCTTCCCTTTATCATGTATATGTACACTGTAAACGGCTCGATTGTAATCATGTATTGTCTTTCCGCTAACTGGCTAGCACGCAACAAAGCTTTTCAGTGTACCTCGGTACATGTGACAGTAAACTGAACTCAAACTCACCCCAGGCAGCATATAGAGGCTGATTACTGACATGACCATGAGTTCTCATATTATAGAGAGAATTCTTCTGTCATCAGCTGTGGAGGTCTTCCTTGGCCTGCCAGTCCCTTTGCGATTAGTAAGCTCACCGGTGCTCTCTTTCTTCTTAATGATGTTCCAAACAGTTGATTTTGGTAAGCCTAAGGTTTGGCTGATGTCTCTAACAGTTATAATCTCGTTTCTCAGTCTCATAATGACTTCTTTGACTTTCATTGGCACAATTTTGGTCCTCATGTTGATTAAACAGCAATAAAAGTTTCCATAGGTGATGGAAAGACTGGGTGCTGAGAGCTCTCTTATACCTGCATTAAGGAGGCAATTAAACTCACCTGAGCAATTACAAACACCTGTGAAGCCACGTGTCCCAAACATCATGGTGCCTTGAAATGGGGGGGGGACAATGTATAAACACAGCTGTAATTTCCACATGGTGAAACCAAAATGTGTAAAAATAGCCTTTATTAAAATCTGACAATTTAACCATATGTGATTTTTTCTATTACAAATCTATTACAAATTGTGGAGTACAGAGGCAAATAAATAAATGACGGGTCTTTGTCCCAAGCATTATGGAGGGCACTGTAGGTTATCACACTTTCTCATCCACTCCCTTCACACTAATTTGCAGAGGCCAATTGACTGACAAACCCGTACATCTTCGGGATGTGTGAGGAAACCAGTGCACCCGGAGGAAACCCACGCGGTCGTAAAGTCATAAGGTCATAAGTGATGGGAGCAGAATTAGGCCATTCGGCCCATCAAGTCTACTCCGCCATTCAATCATGGCTGATCCATCTCTCCCTCCTAACCCCATTCTCCTGCCTTCTCTCCATAACCCCGGACACCCGTACTAATCAAAAATCTACCTATCTCTGCCTTAACAATATCCACTGAAATGGCCTCCACAGCCTTCTGTGGTGGTCAAGGAGAGAACGTGCAAACTCCAGACTCAGGGAACGAGATTGATCCCTGGGATGGCGGGACTGTCATATGAGGAAAGATTGAAAAGACGAGGCTTGTATTAACTGGAGTTTGGAAGGATGAGGGGATATCTTATAGAAACATATAAAATTATAAAAGGACTGAACAAGCTAGATGCAGGAAAAATATTCCCAATGTTGGGTGAGTCCAGAACCAGGGGCCACAGTCTTAGAATAAAGGGGAGGTAATTTAAGACTGAGGTGAGAAAAAACTTTTTCACCCAGAGAGTTGTGAATTTGTGGAATTCCCTGCCACAGAGGGCAGTGGAGGCCAAATCACTGGATGGATTTAAGAGAGAGTTGGATAGAGCTCTAGGGGCTAGTGGAGTCAAGGGATATGGGGAGAAGGCAGGCACGGGTTATTGATAGCGGACGATCAGCCATGATCTCAATGAATGACGGTGCTGGCTCGAAGGGCCCAATGGCCTCCTCCTGCACCTATTTTCTATGTTTCTGTGTTTCCGCACAGGCATGGCAGCCAAGGCCAGGGTCGCACCCGGGTCTCTGGCGCTGTGAGGCAGCAGCCCTACCCGCCGCGCCACTGTACCCGGTCACATTAGTGGCTAATTGAGACCAAACTGACTTCAGTGAAAAGTAAGCCTGCTATATATTGGGCGCTCTGCTTCAGCACCATAAACCATGCCTCATTTCTTTTTATTACGAGCAGGGGAAAAAAATTATTTAATTTTTAATACAAATTTTCAACTGATTTTGTAATTTGTAAGTTAACACACAACTCCTAAAGTAAGGTTCGCATAATAACAAGCCCAGCTGTATCATTGGATTAAATAGAATCCAGGGAAATTAGTTTATGTTTGGGGATATATAATGGAATTTGATGAGGGAATTGAAATTGGTCGTTCTATAAGGCAGTCGATGTGTTTTCTTGGGAATTTGTTCAGTTTAAACGTTCAGTTTAGTTCAGTTTAGAGATACAACGCGGAAACAGGCCCTTCGGCCCACCGGGCTCGCACCGACCAGCGATCCTCACCCACTAACACTATCCTACACACACATTGGAACAATTTACATTTATACCAAGCCAATGAACCTATAACCCTGTACGTCTTTGGAGTGCGGGAGGGAACCGGAGATCCCGGAGAAATCCCACTCGGGTCACGGGGAGAGCGTACAAACTCCGTACAGACAAGCCCCCGCAGTCGGGATCGAACCCGGGTCTCGGGCGCGGTAAGGCAGCAACGCTACCGCCGCGCCACCGTGCAGCCCAGTACTATTCCCAGAACTGCACGCAATCCTCCAAATGCGGCTTAACCACAGTCCTGCGGAGCTGCGTCATAACTTGATCTTATGCAAGTGCACAAAAATCATGAGAGGAATAGATCGGGTAAATGCAGAGTCTCCCGCCCAGAGTAGGGGAATCGAGGAAAAGAGGAAATAAGTTTAAGGTGAGGGGGGGGAAAGATTTAATAGGAACCTGAGCAATAGCTTTTTCACGGAGAGTGTTTAGTTTAGTTTAGTTTCGTTTCGTTTAGAGATACAGCGTGGAAACAGGCCCTTCGGCCCACTGCATCCGCGCCGACCACTAACGCTATCCTACACCCATTGGGGACAATTTTTACATTTACCGAGCCAATTAACCTACAAACCAGTCCGTCTTTGCAGTGTGGGAGGAAACCGAAGGTCTCGGAGAAAACCCACGCTGGTCACGGGGAAAACTTACAAACGCCGTACAAACAGCACCCGTAGCCGAGATCGAACCCGGGTCTCCGGCGCCGCATTCATTGTAAGGCTGCAAGCTCTACCGTTGCATCACAGTGACCGCAGAGAGTGGTGGGTGTATGGAACGAGCCGCTGGAAGAGGTAGTTGAGGCAGGTACTGTTGCAAAGTTTAAGTAACATTTAGACAGGTACATGGATAGGACTGGTTTAGAGGGATATGGGCCAAGTACAGGCAGGTGGTACAAGTGCAGATGGGACATGTTGGCCGGTGCGAGCAAGTTGGGCCGAAGGGCCTGCTTCCACTCTGTAAGGCTATGACTCTCTATGTTGGCCAGTGCGAGCAAGTTGGGCCGAAGGGCCTGTTTCCTTGTTGTACCTCTAAAACTAACTCTGAAACAAAATCTAATCTACTGTTACATACTGTTGAAGGGAACTCACCAATACATGGTCTAGGAACATAGAAACATAGAATATAGGTGCAGGAGTAGGCCATTCGGCCCTTCGAGCCTTTCAATATAATCATGTGATCGGCCAAAGTCAGTACCTCTTTCCTGCTTTCTCCCCATATCCCTTGATTCCGTTAGCCCGAAGAGCTAAATCTAAAGGGCCTGTCCCACTTACGCGACTTTTTCGGCGACTGCCGGCACCCGTCATAGGTCGTTGCAGGTTGCCGAAAATGTTCAACATGTTGAAAATCTAGCGGCGACCAGAAAGACGCTGCGACTCTTTGAGCGACTGAGGAGACGACTCACGACCGTACAGGCGACATGTCGCGGGGTGAAGCCTGTATGGTCGTGAGTAGTCGCCCAAAGAGTCGTACCTTGTTCTGGTCGCCGCTGGAGTTTCACCATGTTGAAAATTTTCGGGCGACCTGTAACGACCGATGACGGGTGCCAGCAAGTCGCCGAAAAAGTCGCGTAAGTGGGACAGGACCTTAACTCTCTCTTGAAAACATCTTCACATTGAGAGGAAACCAGAGACCACCCAGATTTCTATGTGTTGAAAACTGATGCCCAACTAGTTCAGGGTGAATTTGTTTTAGCTGGGAAATGCTATGTCCTAATAAAGGCTCCGATTCTGCACTTTTGATTTTCCTTTTGCTGTCCATTGCTATAGAAATTCCGCCAAGTAGAAACAAAGTCTGTTTACGTTTGTTCCTCCAGTCAGACACTCAGAGCCAAAATGGGGAAACGGTGAGGGGTGTGTGACCATTCAAAACTTCCCAAGAGTTTAGTTTAGTTCAGTGAAACGGTGTTGGAAGTAGGTCCGTCGGCCCATCCCATTTCCGCGCCCACCAGCGATCCCCGCACACTATCACTATCCTACACATGCGAGGGATAATAATGATAAGATTAAACGAGAACTTACCAGTTTGAAGTTTGATCTTTATTTTATGAGGAGTTACGATGAGCGATTACATGAAGAAGCCGCCAGCCCGCATGCGCGTCAATCTTCAAAGCAGCGGTGTGAAATCACAGATAACAGTTGTTGACCTGAATATAGTAAGATTGGAGAGAACTTGAGAACTACCAGATGACCTTTATGATACGAGGGTTGGGAGCGGTGGGCACGTAATCGCTCATCGTAACGCCTCGTAAAATAAAGATCAAACTTCCACCTGGTAAGTTCTCGTCTAATCTTACTATTTCATTTCGGAGTCACGTGAGTGATTCCGTGAAGACTTCAAAGCTCTGTGATTTCATGCCGGATATGAGTCCAGGTGTCACACACTGCATCAATTGACCATGGACGAGTGAAAAAGATTAATACATTCAGACATAGTTTGTTAAAAGTGCTGATGCTTTAATCATCAAAGAAGAATAACAGTGATCCCTTCTATCCTGGGGGAAACTATGAAACAAATCAGAAATGGAATTTGGCAAATACCCCCAGTTTGGCATGGGTTATTATAACATATTGTAAAGTCCATTCGTTTGACCATCCTGCAGCCGCTAGGGTGTGGTCCAGTGAAACGTACGTGACCCTAGCTGCTAATGTAGTAGCAGCCCTAGTGGAGTGAGATAGAAGATAGAGTGTCTACTTTGGCATAAGCCAACCCCCTGGTTGACCACTTAGAGATGGTCTGGATAGATACCTTTTATGAGGTTTTTAGTAACTAACAACCATTGCTAGCGCAGATCCTCTACGGCTCTTTTTAATTTTTTTTTTAACATTTTATTAGAAGTTAATACAGTACAAAATAATACAGTGGCACCTAATTTTAGGTGCCAACCATGTCGTAACGTAATACATCCTATGAACAACCTCTAGTTTTATGTTTTTGAAAAGGAAATTAAAAAAAGACAAGGAATAGAGAGAAGAAAAAGAGGAAAATTGGATAGTAAAAAATAGAAAAATGTGTAGCACATGTGGTGAGAGAGCTTATGCACCAGGACACTCCCTCTGTCCATGGCGTCGTGTGCCCGCCCTCTCCTGACGAGGGTTCGAGCTTATGTGGCCTATGTTTATGCTGACGCCACAAATGTGTATATAAGAACAAGTGGAAAGTAGAAATAGGAGAAAAAGACCCTTAAAAAAGAAAGTTTTCAAATCTTTGTTCGGAGATGTAATTCTACCCACGGCCTGACCTGATACGGCTCTTGACATAAACACTTTGTAAGTGAGTTTGACCAGGGACAGAGATGTAGCTGGGCCCTACTGGCGAAGCAGCTTAAGAACAATGCTAACGTCCCATATTTCCGAGTACCCGGGCCTGGGAGAATTATGTTAAAGTAGCAATGTTACAAAATTTTGAGATTTAAAAAATCAAGTCTGCAATTTATCCCATCAGATAAAGCATAAAAAGAAGTTTAATTTGACACCTAATTCACTTTCATATCTTCAGTATTAAGAAAGTTATGGCCATTTTCATACTCGGAAATGAGCATCTTGCTTCCCATTGCCTTTCAATTGACTTAACTCAAAAGCTGTGATCTGGAAAAGTTAAAAGCCCATAACTTTCTTAAAAATTAAGAGAACTCAATGAAATTTTCAGTTATTATAGATTGAAGCATTCTGAAACAAATATGAAACAATCTTACTTGGATGACCTGAAATTAAAGCATATAATTAGTTAGTTATCTAATTGTAGCTAATTACAAAATTCAATGAGTAGATCTAAACATCTATCAATTTCTTAAGAAAAGATAAACTTTTTTTAAATTGCCTAAGCGTCCAAATAACATTCACACAATAATCCACAATATAACATAATTTTTAAATCTCATTTTCATGAATTTCTGGGCCAAATGGAAGGAATTTAGTGTTTTATGCCTGTAAATTAATGGCCATTTAAATCAACTAGCGAGTGGGTTTTAGTGGAATGCGGTGGATTAGAACGTTGCAGTTAGCAGTGAAGTCGGGGGGAAAAATACTGTTTGTTCATACATTTTTTGGGGACCCCATTTCGCAACATAAAAATATTATTAATGCCTCCCGAAAAACCAACTTTTAATATAAAAATAAAGTATTTACCTTTTTTTCTCTCCTACGGAAAATGCTTCCGGTTGTCTGCGCTCACGGCTTTTGAAGGTGATTTTTAAATTACTCTAGTTAATAAATAATGTAGAGTAATTTAAAAATACCACCATTCATTAAATGTCGGAGCGATTTTTCTTCAGCAACCAAATCGCCCGACATTGATCGATTTGTCCCGCCTGTTGAAAAACGGCACTTTAAGCCCGCCCCCCTCTGCAAGGCGCGAAAGTCACGCACACGGGGAGCGGCAGAAGTGCAGCGCCGGTAAAGGTAAGTTTTGTAACATACCTAGTTAAAGATATCCTTATAAATCTGGACATCAGAGACTGTGACCCGACAGAGTGATCCCTGCAGCAACTATGATGAGAAAGCACGTTGGCACAGTTAATGCTACTAAAACTTAATTGATTGTCAAAGACCCGTCTGAAATGAACTCCGAGACGTTAGTTATCCGTGCCGTATTATATGGAACGTTGGCATTAAAACCAAAACACTTCCCATCTCCTGATGAGGGAAAATGTGCCCCCAGGAGACCTGCGCTGATGTGGCCCCTCCACGGACCATATCCTTCGTGCCTCGTGGTATGCTCCCGGCAAGACCTCCGAACTCCGAGTCAGACAGAACTGACCCCGACTGCTCCCCTCTTCAGTACACAGGTGCTGTTGCCGCGGGCCCCGCAGAGATATAACTCCCTCCTTGGAGCATACCATTGTGGAGCACCTCTCCATTAGGTGCTCCATGTGGGTTTGATGTCCGAAGAACATTACCCATTGAAGGAGGGGATCCTCTCCATAGGAATCCTCCTGGCCCGACTCGGTTGAGTCAACGGGCCGTACGGACTTTCTCCGTGGCTGCCCTTCCAAGTGGGTTTGCCTAGGTGCTGCCGGCACCAGTCTGAAGCCGCTGGCTCCACCGCCAGCGACTCTGAAGGCGAATTTGACTGCCGCAGCTACCCGCACTTACGCGGTCTCCGTAGCGGGTTCCCCGCGGTCCGTGGCAGGGATTCCCCGTTGTCCGTGACCAGGATTCCCTGCGGTCCGTGACTGGGACGCGGTCCATAAAGGTTTTCCCGTGGCCCGTCCCGACTTCGCCCCGAAATAACCATATAACCATATAACAATTACAGCACGGAAACAGGCCTTCTCGGCCCTTCCAGTCCGTGCCGACCATTTATTTTCCCCTGGTCCCATCTACCTGCACTCAGACCATACCCCTCCATTCCCTTCCCGTCCATATACCTATCCACTTTACTTTCAAATGTTAAAATCGATCCTGCCTCCACCACTTCTGCGGGAAGATCATTCCACACAGCCACCACTCTCTGAGTAAAGAAGTTCCCCCTCATGTTACCCCTAAACTTCTGTCCCTTAATTCTCATGTCATGCCCTCTTGTTTGAATCTTCCCTACCCTCAATGGGAAAAGCTTATCCACGTCAACTCTGTCTATCCCGTTCATCATTTTAAAATCCAGCAGGAAACTCTGTAAGAAGATATTCCTGCAATGGAAACCTAACCTGAAAAGTTAAAAAAACTTACCATCAGGTTTAAACTTACCGCTGGCAGGAGCAGCGAGCCTGCCAGTCAGCGTTGCGCCGTGCGTCGAGGTATTGACGCGCATGCGGGCTGGCGGCTTCTTCACGGAATCACTCACGTGACTCCGAAATGAAATTTACAATTATACCAAAGATAAAAGACAATAGACTAGTGGAAACGTCCTCTCCACATCACGTCTATCCAAGCCTTTCACTATTCTGTTGGTGTCAAAGAGGTCCCCCTTCATTGTTCTAAACTCCAGCGAGTACAGGCCCAATGCCGACAATCGCTCATCTTAGGTTAACCGACTCATTCCTGGGATCATTCTTGTAAACCTCCTCTGGACCCTCTCCAGAGCCGGCCTCAGATATCCTTCCTGAGATATGGTTCCCAAAATTGCTAACGAAATTCAAAATGCGGCCTGATCAGTGTCTTAGAGAGCCTCAGCATTACATCCCTGTAATTGTACGCAAGCCCTCTCAATATAAATGCTTAGGTGAGGTCTCCCATTCAATTTTACCGGGTTGTGTACAAAACGCAGCTTTTCACTCTGCCTAGGTAGATTTTGGATGATCAGCCATGAGCTGCCTCGAAGGGCCGAATGGCCTACTCCAGCAATTACTTTCTATGTTTGAATATTTCTATGCACATGACATAATAAAGTATCTTTATTCCAGGTGAGGCAGAGGTTCACCTGCACCTCCTCCAACCTCATCTACTGCATCCGCTGTTCCAGGTGTCAACTGCTCTACATCGGTGAGACCAAGTGCAGGCTTGGCGATCGCTTCGCCCAACACCTCCGCTTGGTCCGCATTAACCAACCTGATCACCCGGTGGCTCAGCACTTCAACTCCCCCTCCCATTCTGAATCCGACCTTTCTGCCCTGGGCCTCCTCCGTGGCCAGAGTGAGGCCCACTGCAAATTGGGGGAGCAGCACCTCATATTTCGCTTGGGTAGTTTACACCCCAGCGGTGTGAACATTGACTTCTCCAATTTCAGGTAGTCCCTGCTTTCTCCCTCCTTCACCTCCCCTTCCCAGCTCTCCCACAGCCCGCTGTCTCCGCCTCTTCCTTTCTTTTTCCCCCCCGCCCCACCCCAACATCAGTCTGAAGAAGGGTCTCGACCTGAAACGTCGCCTATTCCTTCCCTCTGTCGATGCTGCCTCACCCGCTGAGTTTCTCCAGCTCTTTTGTCTACCTTCGATCTTTCCAGCATTTCCAGTTCTTTCTTAAACATAAAGTATCTTTGAATCATTGCTGGTGGACACAAAATGCTGGAGTAACTCAGCGGGTGAGGCAGCATCTCTGGAGAGAAGGAATGGGGGATGTTTCGTGTCTCGGCCCTTCTACAGACTCATTGCTACCGGCCTTGCAGGGGTTAAACTGTTCTATCAGACTTCCCAATGATAAATGGCTGGGCAGTTTAAGATGGCTGGGCAGTTTAAGGCTGGTTGACCTTTATGGCTGGCACCTCGCTGTGTTTGTATGGTTGGGCTGTCAAGAATGTAGGTCTAGAACACTTCATTGCAGATAAATCAGGTCAACGATACAATTAACAGCGTAGTAAGTGCTTGATCTATTCAAATTAATCACCAGTGTTTGTGGACTGCATGGACCAATATGCTTTGAACATGAGCAGAATTATGTCGTAGTCTTCAGTTTAGTTTAGAAATAAAAGACTATAAATATTTTAACCTAATAGCCCCGTCCCACTGTACGAGTTCATTCAAGAGCTCTCCCGAGTTAAAAAAAAAACAAACTCGTGGAAGCACCTAGAATGAACGTCGCGGGTACGTCGGAGCTCGGGGACGTCTCTTAGCGGCTCGAAACGCTAACGGCAGGTACTTGGGAAACGCAGGAAGACTAGTGAAGATTGTTCAACATGTTGAAAAATGTCCACGAGAGCCCCGAGTACCTACGAGCGGCCATTACCATAAATCTCCGAGTTCGAATCAGGGCAAACTCGGGAGAACTCTTGAATGAACCCGTGCAGTGGGACAGGGCTTTTAGTAACTCCCTGTGGCATTCGATAGAGTTTTATATTAAAATGGTCTAAGAACAGGTGTTAGTACTGTTTAGCTTCGTTTGGAGATACAGCGTGGAAACAGGCCCCTCGGCCCACCGGGTCCGCGCCGACCAGCGATCCCCGTACATTAACACTGCCCGACACACACACTAGGGACAGTATTTATACCGCGCCAATTTAACCTGCAAACCTGCACGTCTTTGGGGTGTGGGAGAAAAAACGAAGATCTCGGAGAAAACCCACGCGGGTCACGGGGGAGAACATTTGAGGAAGGCCGGCCAGCAACTGGTCGGCACGCAACGCGAAAGCTTTTCACTGTACCTCGGTGCACGTGACAATCAACGAAACTGAACTGTCGTGTGGATAGACGGTGGACAAAAATGCCGGAGAAACTCGGTGGGTGAGGCAGCATCTATGGAGCGAAGGAATAGGTGACGTTTCGGGTCGAGAAGCTTCTTAGTGTGTGGATGGTTCTTTGCTTGTTGCTGCTATTGGCTTGGCAAGTATCGCCAGCGATGACTTATGGATTCATTTGTTTAAGCAAATTTTTTGTGTGTGTGTGTGTGTGTGTGTGCGTTTGCTAAGACTGCTCGTAGCGTACTCCTAAACAAAGAAAATCAATGTGGAGACCCCGTGCGAAGCGTGTAAGTGTGACTCAGTCATGCCTGTTCCCATAATCGTTTTAAAAAGCCTTCTTAAGATTAGAATATCTCTATTAATTGCCGAAGAGAGAATTTTTCAAACAATTAAATGATTGTCATTCCTGGCCTCCCTCGGTAATCTCTTGAGTGCAATGCATACATCGTGCAAAGGATACGTTTTTTTTTCCCCTTTCTGCCTCATGGATTCTTTAAATTCTTTAAGAATTTAAGGACAAGCCCCACCAAGGAGCAAGCCTAATTGATTGACGGTGGGGATTTTTTTGCTACTATTAAGCCTTGCTGTTTGGCTGCCCTCTGAACTTCACTGAGCTAATTGCTTGAAACAACATTGAAGTAAATGGATTTATCTCGGCTGGGAAAAGTCCCACAGGGTCGGCTGCGCTAGCAGCTTACTTTAGTTTCAGAGATACAGCGCGGAAACAGGCCCTTCGGCCCACCCGGGTCAGCGTCGACCAGCGAACCCCGCACACTAACACTATGGAATTCTCAGCCTCAGAGGGCGGTGGAGGCCGGTTCTCTGGATACTTTCAAGAGAGAGCTAGATAGGGCTCTTAAAGACAGCGGAGTCAGGGGATATGGGGGAGAAGGCAGGAACGGGGTACTGATCGGGGGTGATCAGCCATGATCACATTGAATGTCGGTGCTGGCTCGAAGGGCCGAATGGCCTACTCCTGCACCTGTTGTCTCTTGTCTATTGTAAACAGGAGATCGACGGTCAGTGTGGACTCAGTGGGCCGAAGGGGCTGTTTCCTTAGCAGGCACTCAAAACTCTAAACTCTAAAATCTGTTGCCCAGCTTTACAAGATAATTCTCTGCCAGTGATTCACCATAATTCAGTGAATAGTGTGCCAAGTATGCCAGTTGGCATACCATGGGAAATGACTTAATTAACTTTTAATTAACTTTGCTTTTGCAATTAAAACTTATAACTGGCATTCATTCCTGTGGGAGGAGATCCACAGGCAGTCACGGTGGCGCAGCGGCCAAATGACCGACTTCTGCACCTATTGTCTATTGTCTATTATCTATTGTCTATTGTCTATGCCACACTAGGGACAATTTTTACATTTATACCAAGCCAATTTACCTACAAACCTGTACGTCTTTGGAGTGTGGGAGGAAAGGGAAGGTCTCGGAGAAAGCTCCACGCAGGTCACGGGGAGAACGTACAAACTCCGTACAGACAGCACCCGTGGTCGGGATCGAACCTGGGTCTCCGGCGCTGCAAGCGCTGTAAGGCAGCAACTCTACCGCTGCACCACCGTGCCGCCCAGGCCCCCACTAAGCACTGGCTGCGATATTGCCCTGGATTCGTAAAACAAACAGCGACCATAATCTCACTATCCAGAGCTGCTAATGCACTCTAGACTTTAGACATTTTAGAGATGCAGTGCAGACACCGGCACTTCGACGCACCAAGTCCGCGCTGACCAGCGATCACCCCCTACACTGGCACTATCCTACACACTAAAGATAATTTACAATTTTTACCAAATTCAATTCACATAGAAACCTGGATTTATATAAAGACCTTAAGCATTAAATTGACTGTGGTCGGCATTTACATACAGTGGCTTGCAAAAGTATTCATACCCCTTGCACTTTTCCACATTTTGTCACGTTACAACCACAAACGTAAATGTATTTTATTGGGATTTTATGTGATAGACCAACATAAAGAGGCGCATAATTGTAAAGTGGAAGGAAAATTATACATGGTTTTCAAATTTTTTTACAAATAAAAGTGTGGCATGCAAAAGTATTCAGCCCCCTTTACTCTGATACCCCTAAATAAAATCCAGTGCAACCAATTGCCTTCAGAAGTCACCTAATTAGTAAATAGAGTCCACTTGTGTGTAATCTAATCTCAGTATAAATACAGCTGTTCTGTGAAGGCCTCAGAGGTTTGTTAGAGAACATTAGTGAACAAACAGCATCGTGAAGCCCAAGGAACACACCAGGCAGGTCAAGGATAAAGTTGTGGAGAGGTTTAAAGCAGGGTTAGGTTATAAAAAAATATCCCAAGCTTTGAACATCTCATGGAGCACTGTTCAATCCATCATCCGACAATGGAAAGAGTATGGCACAGCTGCAAACCCACTGAGACATGGCCGTCCACCTAAACTGACAGGCCGGGCAAGGAGAGCATTGATCAGAGAAGCAGCCAAGAGGCCCATGGTAACTCTGGAGGAGCTGCAGAGACCCACAGCTCAGGTGGGAGAATCTGTCCACAGGACAACTATTAGTCGTGCACTCCACAAATCGGGCCTTTATGGAAGAGTGGCAAGAAGAAAGCCATTGTTGAAACAAAGTCATAAGAAGTCCCATTTGCAGTTTGCCACAAGCCATGTGGGTTTGCCACACGGCAAACATGTGGAGGAAGGTGCTCTGGTCTGATGAGACCAAAATTGAAATTTTTGGCCTAAATGGAAAACGCTATGTGTGGTGGAAAACTAATACTGCACATCACCCTGAACACACCATCCCCACTGTGAAACATGGTGGTGGCAGCATCATACTGTGGGGATGCTTTTCTTCAGCAGGGACAGGGAAGCTGGTCAGAGTTGATGGGAAGATGGATGGAGCCAAATACAGGGCAATCTTGGAAGAAAACCTGTTAGAGTCTGCAAAAGACTTGAGACTGGGGCGGAGGTTCACCTTCCAGCAGGACAACGACCCTAAACATACAGCCAGTGCTACAATGGAATGGTTTAGATCAAAGCATATTCATGTGTTAGAATGGCCCAGTCAAAATCCAGACCTAAATCCAATTGAGAATCTCTGGCAAGACTTGAAAATTGCTGTTCACAGACGTCTCCATCCAATCTGACTGAGCTTGAGCTATTTTGCAAAGAAGAAGGTGCAAATATTTCAGTCTCTAGATGTACAAAGCTGGTAGAGACATACCCCAAAAGTCTTGCAGCTGTAATTGCAGCGAAAGGTGGTTCAACACAGTATTGACTCAGGGGGGCTGAATACTTTTGCACGCCACACTTTTCAGTTTTTTTTATTTGTATTAACATTTGGAAACCATATATAATTTTCCTTCCACTTCACAATTATGCACCACTTTGTGTTGGTCTATCACATAAAACCCCAATAAAATACATTTACGTTTGTGGTTGTAACGTGACTAAATGTGAAAAAGTTCAAGGGGTATGAAAACTTTTGCAAGCCACTGTAGAAACATAGAAACATAGAAAATAGGTGCAGGAGTAGGCCATTCAGCCCTTCGAGTCAGCACCGCTATTCAATGTGATCATCCAAAATCAGTATCCCATACCTGCATTCTCTCCTTATCCCTAGATTGCGTTAGCCCGAAGAGCTACGGTATATGGTGATAAAAAAGTATACAGTATATCGTGATAAAAAAATTAAAAAATAAATTAATTAATTTAAAAAAATTAAAAGTAAAGTGGATAGGTATATGGACAGGAAGGGAATGGAGGGGTATGGTCTGAGTGCAGGTAGATGGGACTAGGGGAAAATAAATGGTCGGCACGGACTGGAAGGGCCGAGAAGGCCTGTTTCCGTGCTGTAATTGTTATATGGTTATATGGTTATATCTAACTCTCTCTTGAATACATTTGATAGCACAGCATTTAAATGTTCAAGTCTATTTTTATGTTAAATACTCAGTTACCATATTTACGACCATTACAGACCAGCGATTTTTCAAGTCTGTGTACGTTGCTTCACGTAGCGTCAAGCTCACAAAATGACCCAGTCCCTCAGAGAGAACAATACCTTTTCTTCAATGATCTGTAATTCCTCATACGTTTTACCGTAGATCTTGTTTGCAGATCAAAGGTGGACACAAAGTGTTGGAGTAACTCGGTGGGTCAGGCAGCATCTCTGAAGAACATGGATAGGTGACGCTTTGGGTTTGGACCCTTCTTCAGGATGCGTATCTCCGGGTCCTGACCCATCTCCAGAGATGCCACCTCGCCCGCTAAGCTACTCCAGCACTTTGTGTCTATCTAATTGAAACGTATCAGATTGCTAAGGGTTTGGACACGCTAGAGGCAGGAAACATGTTCCCCATGTTGGGGGAGTCCAGAACCAGGGGCCACACAATTTAAGAACAAGGAGTAAGCCATTTAGAACGGAGACGAGGAAACACTTTTTCTCACAGAGAGTGGTGAGTCTGTGGCATTCTCTGCCTCAGAGGGCAGTGGATGCTTGTTCTCTGGATGCTTTCAAGAGAGAGCTAGATAGGGCTCTTAAAAATGATGGAGTCAGGGGATATGGGGAGAAGGCAGGAACGGGGTACAGATTGGGAATGATCAGCCATGTTCACATTGAATGGCGGTGCTGGCTCGAAGGGCCGAATGGCCTGCTCCTGCACCTATTGTCTATTGTCTATTGTCATAAGTTCATAAGGTCAAAAGTGATAGGAAAGAATTAGGCCATTCGGCCCATTAAGTCAACTCCACCACTTAATCATGGTTGATGTATCTCTCCCTCCAAACCCCATTAGAAACATAGAAAATAGGTGCAGGAGAGGCCATTCAGCCCTTCGAGCCTGCACCGCCATTCAATGTGATCATGGCTGATGATTCAACTCAGTATCCTGTACCTGCCTTCTCTCCATACCCCCTGATCCCTTTAGCCACAAGGGCCACATCTAACTCCCTCTTAAATATAGCCAATGAACTGGCCTCAACTACCTTCTGTGGCAGATAATTCCAGAGACTCACCACTCTCTGTGTGAAAAATGTTTTCCTCATCTCGGTCCTAAAGGAATTCTCCCTTATCCTTAGACTGTGGCCCCTTGTTCTGGCGTTCCCCAACATCGGGAACAATCTTCCTGCATCTAGCCTGTCCAACCCCTTAAGAATTTTGTAAGTTTCTATAAGATCCCCCCTCAGTCTTCTAAATTCTACCGAGTACATTCTCCTGCCTTCTCCCCAAAACCTCTGACACCCGTACTAATCTATCTCTGCCTTAAAAATATCCACAGACTTGGCCTCCACAGCCTACTGTAGCAATTAATTCCACAGATTCACCACCCTCTGACTAAAGAAATGTCTCCTCATCTCCTCCCTGAAAGAACGTCCTTTAATTGTGAGGCTGCGACATCTAGTCCTAGACTCTCTCACTAGTGGAATCATTCTCTCCACATCCAGGGTCTAAGGCATCCACATCTGCTAGATCTATGTTATCCCACTTTTGTCCAACACAAGAACGACAATTTACAGAAGCTAATTAATGTACAAACCTACACAGATGGAAGGTAGACCCAAAGTGCTGGAGTAACTCAGCGGGTCAGGCAGCATCTCGGGAGAAAAAGGATGGGTGACCCTTCTTTAGACTGAAAGTACGGGGGTGGGGGGGGCGAGAAAAGACCAGGACCAATCAAGGGCCCCCACCCAATGAAGAAAGGTCCCGACCCGAAATGTCACCCATCCTTTTACACCACAGATGCTGCTTGACCCGCTGAGTTACTCCAGCACTTTGTGCTCATCTTTGGTATAAACATTTCTTTGGAGCCATTAGAGGCAGCTGTGGGTCACAGAGTCATAGGGTGATACAGTGTGGAAACAGGCCCTTCGGCCCAACTCGCCCACACTGGCCAACAATGTCCCAGCTACCCTAGTCCCATCTGCCTGCGCTTGGTCCATACCCCTCCAAACATGTCCCATCCATGTACCTGTCTAATTGCTGGGATGTCAGGACTTTCATATGAGGAAAGACTGGATAGACTCGGCTTGTACTCGCTGGAATTTAGAAGATTGAGGGGGGATCTTATAGAGACTTAAAAAATTCTTAAGGGGTTGGACAGGCTAGATGCAGGAAGATTGTTCCCGATGTTGGGGAACGCCAGAACAAGGGGCCACAGTCTAAGGATAAGGGGGAATTCCTTTAGGACCAAGATGAGGAAAACATTCTTTACACCAGAGAGTGGTGGGTCTCTGGAATTCTCTGCCACGGAAGGTAGTTGAGGCCAGTTCATTGGCTATATTTAAGAGGGCGTTAGATGTGGCACTTGTGGCTAAAGGGATCAGGGGGTATGGAGAGAAGGCAGGTACAGGATACTGAGTTGGATGATCAGCCATGATCACATTGAATGGCGGTGCAGGTTCGAAGGGCCGAATGGCCTACTCCTGCACCTATTTTTCTATGTTTCTATGTTTCTTAAATGATTGGATAGTCCCAGCCTCAACTACCCCCTCTGCCAGCTCGTTCCATACACCCACCACCCTTTGTGTGAAAAAGTTACCCCTCGGATTCCTATTAAATCTTTTCCCCTTCACCTTGAACCTATGTCCTCTGGTCCTCGATTCCCCTACTTTGGGCAAGAGACTCTGAGCATCTACTTCAATGCTCTCATGATTTTGTATTCCATAAGATCTCCCCTCATCCTCCTGCGCTCCAGGAAATAGAGACAGAGCCTACTCAACCTCTCCCTGTCGCTCACACCCTCTAGTCCTGGCAACATCCTTGTAAATCTTTTCTGAACCCTTTCAAGCTTGACAATATCTTTCCTATAACACGGTGCCCAGAACTGAACACAATATTCGAAATGCGGTCTCACCAACGTCTTGTACAACTGCAACGTGACCTCCCAACTTCTATACTCAATACTCGGCCTGATGAAGGCCAATGTGCCAAAAGCCTTTTTGACCACCTTATCTACCTGCGACTCGACCTTCAAGGAACCACGCACCTGAGTGACAGAGTAATCAGCAAAAAGGAAGTGGCCGAGAGGGGAAACAATGGGAGAAATGTGGAAATGTGATAACTTTCACACAAGGAAATGATATGGGTCAGGAAAGTTTGGGCAATAACTCATTAGTTTCCATAAACGGCAAATGTCACCCCCTAGGGAGGAAGGCTGAGAGATAATAAATAACTCTAGACTTCAGGTCCAACATCAGCTGCACAAAGGTTACTGACCTGATTGGAGTGACTGAGAACTTTTTTAAACAAAAAGACACACACACTGCATAGACTTGGTTTATACTCTCTAGAATTTAGGAGATTGAGAGGGGATCTTATAGAAACTTACAAAATTCTTAAGGGGTTGGACAGGCTAGATGCAGGAAGATTGTTCCCAATGTTGGGGAAGTCCAGGACAAGGGGTCACAGCTTAAGGATAAGGGGGAAATCCTTTAGGACCGAGATGAGAAGGACTTTTATCACACAGAGAGTGGTGGGTCTCTGGAACTCTCTGCCACAGAGGGTAGTTGAGGCCAGTTCATTGGCTATATTTAAGAGGGAGTTAGATGTGGCCCTTGTGGCTAAGGGGATCAGAGGGTATGGAGAGAAGGCAGGTACGGGATACTGAGTTGGATGATCAGCCATGATCATATTGAATGGTGGTGCAGGCTCGAAAGGCCGAATGGCCCACTCCTGCACCTAATTTCTATGTTTCTATGACACAAAGGGCTGGACTAACTCAACGTTTAAGAAGGAACTGCAGATGCTGGAAAAATCGAAGGTAGACAAAAATGCTGGAGAAACTCAGCATTTCTGGTCGAGACCCTTCTTCAGTGTGAAGAAGACGTCTAGACCCAAAACCTCACCTCTTCCTTCGCTCCATAGATGCTGCCTCACCCGCTGACTAACTCAACCAGTCAGGCAGCATCTGTGGAGGGCTTTTCCTCGGAAGTGACGTCACAGGTAGATAGAGTGGTCAAAAAGGCTTTCGGCACACTGGCCTTCATCAGTCAGAGCAGAGGGATCTGGGAGTGCAGGTGCGTGGTTCCTTGAAGGTCGAGTCGCAGGTAGATAAGGTGGTCAAAAAGTGGTTTGGCACATTGACCATCCGTCAAAGTATTGAGTATAGAAGTCGGGAGGTCATGTTGCAGTTGTATAAGACGTTGGTGAGGTCACATTTGTGTTCAGTTCTGGGCACCGTGTTCCAGGAAAGATATTGCCAAGTTGGAAAGGGTTCAGACAAGATTTACGAGGATGTTGCCATGAGTCGAGGGTGTAAGCTAAAGGGAGAGGGTGAGTAAACATAGAAATTAGGTGCAGGAGTAGGCCATTCGGCCCTTCGAGCCTGCACCGCCATTCAATATGATCATGGCTGATCATCCAACTCAGTATCCCGTACCTGCCTTCTCTGCATACCCTCTGATCCCCTTAGCCACAAGGGCCACATCTAACTCCCTCTTAAATAGTAGGCTGCTATTCTATTCCTTGGAGCGCAGGAGGATGAGGGGTGATCTTTTAGAGGTGTACAAAATCATCAGAGGAATAGATGGACAATAGACAATAGACAACAGGTGCAGGTGGAGGCCATTCAACGTGATCATGGCTGATCATCCACAAACAGTACCTCGTTCCTGCCTTCTCCCCATATCAGGCAAACAGGAGAGTCTCTTGCCCAGAGTAGGTGAATCGAGGACCAGAGGACGTAGGTTTAAGGTGAGAAGGGAAAGGTTTAATAGGGACCTGAGGAGCAAGTTGTTCACACAAAGGGTGGTGGGTGTATGGAACGAGCTGCCGGAGGAGGTAGTTGAGGCTGGTACTACCACAACATTTAAGAAACAATTAGTCAGGTACATGGATGGGACAGGTTTGGAGGGATATGGGTCTACACAAGCAGGTGAGACTAGTTTAAATGGGACATGTTGGTCGGTGTGAGCAAGTTGGGCCGAAGGGCCTGTTTCCACGTGTATGACTTAGAGTCATAAATGACTATCCATGAAATGTTTCGTGCCAGAACCCTTTTTCAGACCGTCTTTCTGCAAAAGTGTATAAAGGTCACTCTCCCTCTTGTTGCCAGATTACATTTAGATTTTAAAATTTGGTCATATTTGTCGGGTGCGAGAATATTTCCTCTGACGGAAATTCTATTTCTTCAGCATAATATCTTTAAGACTGTGGTAATGTGATAATTAAAACATTTCAAACAGAGGATAGTGGGTGCCTGGAACGCGCTGCCAGGGGTGGAGGCAGGTGGAGGCAGATACAATAGTGGCGTTTACATAATCGGTGGGAGTGACAATGAAGGGGTGCCGCTGGTGGGAGAGTCTAGGACCAGAGGTCACAGCCTCAGGATTAAAGGGCGCTCTTTTAGTATGGAGGTGAGGAGGAACATCTTTAGTCAGAGGACAGTTAATCTGTGGAACTCACTGCCACAGAGGGCTGTGGAGGCCAAGTCAGTGGATATTTTTTAAGGGCAGGTTTGGACATACTCTTGATTAGAACGGGTTATGGGGAGAAGGCAGGAAAACGGGATTAGGAGGCAGAGATCAGCAGTGATTGAACGGCGGAGTGGATTCGATGGGCTGAATGGCCTAATTCTGCTCCTACAACTCGTGAAGTTGCTTTTGGACAGGCACATGGATATGTAGGGAGTGGAGGGATATGAATAGCGTGCATGCAGATGAGATTAGTTTAACTTAGTATCATGACCAGCGTGGCCATGAGGGAGTGCAGCGTAGGTTTACAAGGTTAATTCCCAAGATGGCGGGACTGTCACATGCTGAGAGAATGGAGCGGCTGGGCTTGTACACTCTGGAATTTAGAAGGATGAGTGGCGATCTTATTGAAACATATAAGATTGTTAAGGGTTTGGACACGCTAGAGGCAGGAAACATGTTCCCGATGTTGGGGGAGTCCAGAACCAGGGGCCACAGTTTAAGAATAAGGAGTAGGCCATTTACAACAGAGACGAGGATAAACTTTTTCACACAGAGAGTTGTGAGTCTGTGGAATTCTTTGCCACAGAGGCGGAGGAGGCCGGTTCTCTGGATGCTTTCAAGAGAGAACTAGATAGGGCTCTTAAAGATAGCGGAGTCAGGAGATATGGTGAGAAGGCAGGAACCGGGTTCTGATTGTGGATGATCAGCCATGATCACTGGCTCGAAGGGCCGACTGGCCTCCTCCTGCACTTATTGTCTATTGTTTTGTCTATTGACATTGTAAGCTTCTTCTTCTTGCGTAGGGCGTGCACAGCCTAAAGTTGTGCGCGCCGGGTTGATTGCATTCGTCGAAACTGGGCGGACCACGTGAAGGTTGCAATCTCCCAGCCCACATTGCAAGCTGAAGGGCATGTTCTATAAGACCACAAGACATAGGAGCAGAATTAGGCCATTCGGCCCGTCGAGCCTACCCCGCCATTCCATCATGGCTGATCTATTTATCCCTCTCACACGAAGGCAGAGGAGTTGAACCTGACATCATATTCGGCAGGGGCATTGTGAGCTGAAGGGTGCTGCATTGTTCCACGTTTGAAGTTCTAGTACTCAACATTACTATCTTTGGAAAATTAATTAAAACATTTAGATGTGTTAGTGGCGTATAAGAGGATTTTAGATTGGCACAAGGAAACGCAGGGAATAGTGGGACATGGATCACATGTAGGCAAATGAGACCAGTCTTAATCTGTAATAAGGAACCGTGGATGCTGGTTCACACTGAAAGCTGGAGTAACTCAACGGGTCAGGCAGCATCTCTCGACAAAATGATAATTATTCATAATTTTTGAATGTTGTAGGATTGACAGTGGGTCTATTATCATTTTCTAGAATTGATATTTAAGCGCAGCACGGTGGCGCAGCGGTAGAGTTGCTGCCTTACAGCTCCGGAGTTCCAGGTTCGATCTCAACTACAATAGACAGTAGACAATAGGTGCAGGAGTAGGCCATTCGGCCCTTCGAGCCAGCACCGCCATTCAATGTGATCATGGCTGATCGTCCCCAATCAGTACCCTGTTCCCGCCTTCTCCCCATATCCCCTGACTCTGCTACTTTTAAGAGCCCCATCTAGCTCTCTCTTGAAAGTATCCAGATAAACTGCTAAAGAAGGAACTGCAGATGCTGGAGAATCGAGGGTTACACAAAAAGCTGGAGAAACTCAGCGGGTGCAGATATGCAAGGCAGTGATGTGTTCATTCATTGTTCTTTATCTCTCCACATCACTGTCTATATCTCTCGTTTCCCTGATCCCTGACCAGTCTGAAGAAGGGTCTCGACCCAAAACATCGCCTATCTCCTTCGCTCCTTAGATGCTGCTGCACCCACTGAGTTTCTCCAGCTTTTTGTGTAACTCCAGAGAAACTGCCTCCACCGCCCTCTGAGGCAAAGAATTCTACAGACTACGGGTGCTGTCTGTACGGAGTTTGTATGTTCTCCCCGTGACCTGCGTGGGTTTTCCCCGGGTGCTCCGGTTTCCTTCCACACTCCAAAGACGTGCAGGTTTGTAGGTTAATTGCCGTTACATAGGTAATTTGTCCCCAGTGCCTGTCGGCTGGTGTGCGGAGTGATCACCAGTCGGCACGGACTGTGCGGGCCGAAGGGCTTGCATCTCTGAAATCAAAAGTCTAAATACGCCTTAATAATATTTGCAAGTCTTCTGCGTAAGTTTAGAAACTAAATACCGCACCATCGTTTAGTATCCCATTCAAAGTATTTGTTTTAAAATATTTGCAACAGGAAATCCTTACAATAATTCTAAAGACTGCCCCCATGTGGTCAGGAGAAATGCCTTCTCGTCAAATCCATTTACGTTTCTAACTGATCTTATCTTGCCGATTACTACAAAGAGTCGTTTTATTTCCCTGAATGTCACAACCAGAATCCCACCTGCAGCCGCACAAAGGCTTAATAAATAATGATTCGGAATGATACAATAAGGATTTTGCCCTTTGCACCAATTCGTTAGGGAAAACGTCTTTTCGACTATGGTCGCTGGCGTTTGTCGGGAGTATTCATGCGCGCAGCCTACGTGTGGAATACAAACATTTCGATTTTTATCATTCCAATAAACTCTTCATCAAACCTTTTACTTTTAAAACGCACGGAGATTTAACATAGGGTCACCGATAGCTAAATGATACATGGACATTATATATGGCAGCCATGCCTGTCTGCGGGACGCAAAGAAAAAATTTACAGGTGTTGGTCGACACAATCTAACGTGATCAGAATCTGCGCGCATTTAACTGTGACTAAGCCGCCTAGTTTATCATTATTAATTTTTATTTTGTTCTATCCCCGCGTCCCCCATTCACTGCCTTTGTTTCACGAACTCTCTCAGCCTTTCCTGGTGTCAGATGCAGAGCAGGTTAGTTTATTGTCATGCACAGCAGGGCGCAATGAAATTCCTTGCTCCCTCGAGGCCTACAGTACGCGCTGCGAGTAATGATAGTGAGAGCGGTTATTGGCTCATATGCTGAGAGAATGCTGCGGCTGGGCTTGTACACTCTGGAATTTAGAAGGATGAGAGGATATCTTATTGAAAATTAAAAGATTATTCAGGGTTTGGACACGCTAGAGGCAGGAAACATGTTCCCAATGTTGGGGGAGTCCAGAACCAGGGGACACACAGTTCAAGAATAACGAGGAAGCCATTTAGAACGGAGATGAGGAAACAGAGAGTTGTGAGTCTGTGGAATTCTCTGCCTCAGAGGGCAGTGGAGGCCGGTTCTCTGGATGCTTTCAAGAGAGAGCTTGATCGGGCTGTTAAAGATAGCGGAGTCAGGGGATATGGGGAGAAGGCAGGCACGGGGTACTGATTGGGGATGATCAGCCATGATCACATTGAATGGCGGTGCTGGCTCGCAGGGTCGAATGGCCTACTCCTGCACCAATTGTCTATTGTCTATTGGCTAGACCGGGCGCCACTGCAAAAGGACGAGCGCGTGGACCGCACGCGGCCTACAGAGGTGGAGCAGCGACGGAGAACACTAGGCTGGCCCAGCATCGTTGCCAGGACAACGGGTCTCCATGGCCAGGTCTAGAACCCTGCACTTACAACTAACGGGACTTATTGTTCTACAGGAGCCTGAAAACAGTAACGTTCAGATTCAGGAGCAGCTTCTAAGAAACATAGAGAATAGGTGCAGGAGTAGGCCATTCGGCCCTTCGAGCCATCACCGCCACTCAATATGATCATGGCTGATCATCCAAAATCAGTACCTCCTTCCTGCTTTTCGCCCCACATCCCTTGATTCTGTTAACCCAAAGAGCTAAATCTCTCTCTTGAAAACATCCAGTGAATTGGTCTCCACTGCGTTCTGTGGCAGAGACTTCCACAGATTCACAACTGTCTGGGTGAAAAGGTTTTTCCTCATCTCAGTCCTGAGGTCAAGGAAAGAGCGTTCACATCGCGGTCCTGTTTCCACCAATCTTCCTACCACCACAAACAAGAAGCGACAAGACTGACATCATTGTATGCAGATAGAAACATAGAAACATAGAAAATAGGTGCAGGAGGAGGCCATTCGGCCCTTCGAGCCAGCACCGCCATTCAATGTGATCATGGCTGATCGTTCAGCCGTGTGCTCAGCTCTGGCTGAACAACTTCTAATCTTGTGCGTGGACTCGACCAGACGAAGATCTCAGTCCTAAATGGCCTATCCCTTGATCTTAAACTGTGTCCTCTGGTTCCGTATTCCTTCAACATCGGGAACATTTTTCCTTTTTCATCCTTCTAAATTCCAGAGAATATAAGCCCTTCCCTGAAACCATCAAGCTATTAGACACTACAACCTCCAAATAAGCTCCAAACTACATAGACTTGGGAGCATTGGTTTTGTCTGTAGTATTATTGTTTGTTTGATTTATATATATATAAAATATATGGTATAGAGAATCCAGGAATGATTGAGTTAACATATGATGAGCGTTTCATGGTACTGGGCCTCTACTCGCTGGATTTTAGAAGGATGAGGGGGGCCCTAATTGAAACTTAATGAAGAGTGGAAGGCCAGGATTTGGAGAGGATGTTTCTACCAGTGGGGAGAGGCCAGGATGGAGATGAGGAGGAATTTCTTTAGTCAGAAGATGGTGAATCTGTGCAATTCACTGCCACAGAAGGCCGTGGAGGCCAAGTCAATGGATATTTTCAAAGGTGGAGATTGATAGATTCTTGGTTAGTGCGGGTGTCAAGGATCACGGGCAGAAGGCGGGAGAATGGGGGTTAGGAGGAAGTGATAGATCAGCCATGATTGTATGGCGAAGCAGACGTGATGGGCCGAATGGCCTAATTCTGCTCCTATCACAGGAACCGATTAACTTTCTATGTTGACACAGATTCTTGTTCTGCTGCAAGTAAGAAATTCATTGCTCTGTTCCTGGTTGCATGGCAATAAAACACGACCTTTGACCCTTTATATTGACTTAATCAAACACCTTAAACCCCATCCAGGTTCTCAACCCATATAGGCTCATTGATCGCCAATTTACCTGTACCCACATGTACATCCATATCTACATAGTCTTCCAACACGAGCCACCTCCTTTGTCTCTTGGTCCATAATGTCATGTGATAGAAGTAGAAATAAGGCCATTTGGCCCATCAAGTCTACTCCACCATTCAATCATGGTCGATCTATCTCTCCCTCCTAACCCCCAATCTCCTGCCTTCTCCCCATAACCTCTGACACCCGTACTAATCAAGAATCTATCTATCTCTGCCTTAAAAATATCCACTGACTTGGCCTCCACAGCCTTCTGTGGCAATGAATTCCACAAATACACCACTCTCTGACTAAAGAAATTTCTCCTCATCTTCTTGGTAGAAGAATGTCCTTTAATCCTGAGGCTGTGACCTCTAGTGGACTCGGTGGGCCGAAGGGCCTCTTTCAACTCCGCATCTCTAAACTAACTTTACAAATCACAGCATGGTTTGGGAACAGACTCCACTCAAGACCTCAAGAAATGTGGACGCAGCCCAGACCATCACGCAAACCAACCTCCCTTCCATTGACTCCATCCACACCTCACGCTGCCATGGCAAGAGCCAGCAGCATCATCAAAGACCAGTCTCACTCACTCTTCTCAGGCAAGAGGTACAGAAGTGTGTAAACGCACACCTCCAGATTCAGGGACAGTTTCTTCCCAGCTGTTATTCAGGCAACTGAACCATCCTATCACCGACTAGAGAATGGTCCTGAGCTACTATCTACCTCACTGAAGACTGGAGGCATATGTGATAGCGGTGTTTAAATGGGCTGTCCCACTTGGGCGACCTAATTGGCGAGTTTAGAAGAGTTTGAAAAAATGACATGTTGAAGACCTCCTTCGACTATGTAGAAGACCTCCTTCCACCTCCTTCGACTATGTTGAAGACCAGCTACGACTAGCTACGACTAACTTCGGGAAAATTGGACACAGAATAATGAAAAGTGAAGGCGAACTCTTTCGACCTCCCTTCGACCTCCCTTCGACTATGATGAAGACTATCTACGACTACCCTCGATTATCTACGACTAACATGCCGACCTACTACGACTAAACCCACGAGTAAAAAAAGTATCGATTTTTTTCCATGGCAACCTTTTTTTACTCTCGGGCATTTTTTAACATATTGAAAAAAACGCCGCGACGTAGCTGAGGCCTCGAGTACGCGGAGACCACTCTCGAGCATGAAGGAGAGTTACGAAGACCTCCTACAACCTCGTGTCGGCCATGCCGCGAGTATGAGTGGAGAGCAAACTTGCCAGAACTCGCGGATTAGGTCGCCCAAGTGGGACAGGCCTCTTTAGAGGTTTGTAGATAGGTTCACGGATCTGCAGGGGAGGAGGGATGTTTGATCATGTGCAAGCATAGGACATTAACTTGCTTCTTGGAAAAGTCTCAGATGGCTGGAGTAAATCAGCATTTCAGGCAGCATCTCTGGTGAACAAGGATAGGGGACATTGCCTATCCATGTGCTCCAGAGATGCTGCCTGACCTATTGAGTTACTCCAGCACTCTGTGTATTTGTTAGTAAACTAACATCTGCACTTCCTTTAATGAATTCCAAAGATCCAGCACTTTGTCTATTAGATATTCTTGCTCATCTCCATTCCAAGGTTACGTCCTTTTACTCGGAGCCTGTGCCACCTGGCTCTATACTCTTCCATTACTGGAACCACGTCCACTCTACCCAGGCCTTTCACTGTCTACCGGGTTTCAATGAGATCCCCTCTCATCCTTCTAAAATCCATTGAGTACTGGCCCTGACGTTGCACTTGGTATGGACCTTGTGGGCTAAAGAGCCTGTCCCTGTGCTGTCCAGGTCTGTGTGTTCTATGATGGAGAAAATAAGCACCACAAAATTAGTTTGAGATAAATCATTAGAATGGTTATTATTTTTGTAGGTGGCGAGAATATTCCGGCAGCTTCTTGCCATCAGATCCACTGCAAGAGTCTCTTACCCAGGGTGGGGGAATCGAGAGCCAGAGAACAGAGGTTTAAGGTGAAGGGGAAACCTTTTATAGGAATGTGAGGGGTAATTTCTTTCACACAAAGGGTGGCGGGTCTTTGAAACCGGAGGAGGTAGTTGAGGCTGGGACTATCGCCATGTTTAAGAAGCAGTTAGACTGGTACATGGATAGGACAGGTTTGGAGGGATATCAGGATTGGCAGGATTTTCTTTAATAAAAATATTAGTTTTGGTTTTTTTTTAGTTCAGAGATACAGCGCAGAAACAGGCCATTTCGGCCCAGCGGGTCCGCGCCGACCAGCGATCCCCGCACATTAACACTATCCTATACCCACTAGGGACAATTTGTACATTTTTTACATACAGAGAGAGTACAGAGGAGATTGACTAGAATGTTGCCTGGGTTCCAGCAACTAAGTTACAGAGAAAGGTTGAACAAGTTAGGTCTTTATTCTTTGGAGCGCAGAAGGTTAAGGGGGGACTTGATTGAGGTCTTTAAAATGATGAAAGGGATAGACAGAGTTGACGTGGATAAGCTTTTCCCATTGAGGGTAGGGAAGATTCAAACAAGAGGGCATGACATGAGAATTAAGGGACAGAAGTTTAGGGGTAACATGAGGGGGAACTACTTTACTCAGAGAGTGGTGGCTGTGTGGAATGATCTTCCAGCAGAAGTGGTGGAGGCAGGATCGATTTTAACATTTAAAAGTAAAGTAGATAGGTATATGGACGGGAAGGGAATGGAGGGGTATGGGCTGAGTGCAGGTAGATGGGACTAGGGGAAAATAAATGGTCGGCACGGACTGGAAGGGCCGAGAAGGCCTGTTTCCGTGCTGTAATTGTTGTATGGTTATTTACCAAGCCAATTAACCTACAAACCTGTACGTCTTTGGAGTGTGGGAGGAAACCAAAGATCTCGGGGAAACCCCACGCAGGTCGCGGGGAGAAGGTACAAACTCCGTGCAGACAGCACCCGTGGTCGTGATCGAACCCGCGTCTCTGGCGCTGCATTCGCCGTAAGGCAGCAACTCTACCACTGCGCCACCGTGCCGCGCGTTGTGAGTATTGCTGTGAATTTGTCCGCAATTTGACGACCCTCGGCTCAGTTTCGTTTATTGTCACGTGTACAGAGGTGCAGTGAAAATATTTTTGTTGCCTGCTATCCCGTCAGCGGAAAGACAATACGTGATTACAATCGAGCCGTCTACAGTGTATACATTTTACATGATTGGAGAATAAAGTTCAGTGCAAGGTAAAGCCAGTAAGGTCCGATCAAATATAGTCCGCGGGTCACCAGTGAGGTGATTAGTAGTTCAGGACTGCTCTCGGGTTGCGGTAGGATGATTCTGTAGCCTGATGACAGCTGGGAAGAAACTGCCTTCCAATGGGTTAAACGCAGGCAGGTGGGACTAGTGTAGATGGGCACAAAATGCTGGAGGAACTCGGCGGGCCAGGCAGCATTTCTGGAGAGAAGGAATGGGTAACGTTTTGGGTCGAGACCCTTCTTCAGACTGAGAGTTGGGGGGAGAGGGAGATGCAGAAATATGGAAAGGTAAGGAGTGAAAACGAGAGATCAAAGGGGACGAAGGTCAAGGAAAATATAGACTAGATCATTTTTAGTGAGGAGAAGGTGACAATGAAGCATACAAAGATAACAATTTAAGCAAGAGGACAGTCGGACTGGCCTGAGAACTAGGGTGGGGGAGAAACGTAGAAACATAGACAATAGGTACAGGAGTAGGCCATTCAGCCCTTCGAGCCAGCACCGCCATTCAATACAATCATGGCTGATCATCCACAAATCAGTACCCTTTCCTGCTTCCTGGCTCGAAGTGCCGAATGGCCTACTCCTGCACCAATTGTCTATTGTCTATTGGCTAGACCGGGCGCCACTGCAAAAGGAAGAGCGTGTGGACCGCACACGGCCTACAGAGGTGAAGCAGCGGCGGAGAACACTAGGCTGGCCCAGCATCGTTGCCAGGACAACGGGCCTTCATGGCCAGGTCGAGAACCCTGCACTTACAACTAATGGGACTTATTGTTCTACAGGAGCCTGAAAACAGTAACGTCCAGATTCAGGAGCAGCTTCTAAGAAACATAGAAAAAAGGTGCAGGAGTAGGCCATTCGGCCCTTTGAGCCAGCACCGCCATTCAATATGGTCATGGCTGATCATCCAAAATCAATAACCCTTCCTGCTTTTTTCCCATATCCCTTGATTCCGTCAGCCCTAAGAGCTATATCCATCTTCTTCTTCCGTGTGGCGTGCACAGCCTAAAGTTGTTGGACAACTTGTTCTATTTGATCTTCCGTTTGTGCACGTCGAGTTGATTGCGTTAGTCGAAACAGGGCGGACCACGTGAAGGTTGCAATCTTCCAGCCCTGTATCCAACTCTCTCTTGAAAACGTCCAGTGAATTGGCCTCCACTGCCTTCTGTGGCAGAGAATTCATCCTCCATGTGGAGGGGATGGGGAGAGAGGGAAAGCAAGGGTTACTTGAAGTTAGAGAAGTCAACGTTCATACCGCTGGGGGCGTAAGCTGGCCAGGCGAAATATGACGTGCTGCTCCTCAAATTTGTGCTGACAGTGGAGGAGGCCCAGGACAGAAAGGTCAGCGTGGGAATGAGTGGGGGAGTTAGAATGAGAGAGAAGTGTTTGGCAACCGGGGAGATCATGGAGGTTTCGACGGACTGAAGGGGCTTGTTGGCCCGCGTGGGCAAGTTGGGCCGAGGGGCCTGTTTCCACGCTGTAAGCCTCCACGACTCTAAGCCCTCGTACACCTTTTCTCTCTTTAGGCAACGCTGGCAAACTGACGGCTCCACAGGAAAACAATGAGTGGGGAAGTTTGTGTCGTTCCGTCCAATCCCACGCACGCCACAACTTGCCAAATGTACTTTGATAAATCTGTTATTAATCTGCAATAGAAGTTATTAAACTTCTTCATCGGCTTTAACAGAAGAAAAAAAAATAACACGAGAGTCTTCTTATCAAAGGAAAGCCAATAATATGTTATGCTTATTTCTGCGGAGATCTGATGGTGGCAGAGCAAGATGAGGGACAAATATCCTGATTTGATTCCCTTCATTTTTCAAGTCTCGATTTTCAATCCAAACAGGATTTTTTTAATAGCAAACAGAAGTGTTTTGAAGTCTGGAACATATTAAATATATTTAGCAGCTTTTATACCTTTATGTAAGTTTGGTAACTTCCAATGTAGGCCTCAACAGATGGACAATTGCCAGATTGCAATTTAAACTGCATGACATTACAGTGGGCGCAATAATCTCCTTACTCTAGGCAGTTTACACATGTAGATTACAACTGTGTTAAACGATTCCATATTCCATGTTCATATTTGCATTCTTTCACATTGTGCAACGTTGTGCTCCAGCGGTTTCTTGTACCGTTGATTTCGCAGCTGGTGGAGCTGCGGCCTCCTCACGGGGCCAGAGACCCAGGTTCGATCCAGACCTCGGGTGCTGTCCGTGTGGAGTTCGCATGCTCCCCCCTGTGGCCTCCTCCCCCGGGTTACCTACCGCCCGTGTTGGGATTGGAGGTTAATTGGGCCCCTACAACATCGTGGGCGGCAGTAGAGCTGCTGCCTCACAGCGCCAGAGGCCCGTGCTCAATACTGACTGCGGGTGCTGTCTTTCAGGAGTTTGCACGTTCTCCCTGTGACCGCGTGTGTTTTCTCCGGCTGCTACGGTTTCCTCCCACTCTCCAAAGACGTACAGGTTTGTAAATTTTGTGTACAGGTGTACAATTTTGGTCGCCCAATTATAGGAAGGATGTCAACAAAATAGAGAGGGTACAGAGGAGATTTACTAGAATGTTGCCTGGGTTTCAACAGCTAAGTTACAGAGATAGGTTGAACAAGTTAGGTCTTTATTCTCTGGAGCGCAGAAGGTTAAGGGGGGACTTGATTGAGGTCTTTAAAATGATGAGAGGGATAGACAGAGTTGATGTGGACAAGCTTTTCCCTTTGAGAATAGGGAAGATTCAAACAAGAAGGCATGACTTTAGAATTAAGGGACAGAAGTTTAGGGGTAACATGAGGGGGAACTTCTTTACTCAGAGAGTGGTAGCGGTGTGGAATGAGCTTCCAGTGGAAGTGGAAGTGGCGGCAGGTTCGTTGGTATCATTTAAATATAAATTGGATAGGCATATGGATGAGAAGGGTATGGAGGGTTATGGTATGAGTGCAGGCAGGTGGGACTAAGGGAAAAAAGTTGTTCGGCACGGACTTGAAGGGCCTAGATGGCCTGTTTCCGTGCTGTAATTGTTATATGTTATATGGTAAATTAATTAGTAGGTACAAAATTTGTAAATTGTCCCTAGTGTGTGTAGGATAGTGTACAGGATGATTGCTGGTCAGCACGAACTCGGAGGGCCGAAGAACCTGTTTCCGCGCTGTATCTCTGAAAATAAAATAAACTTTAAAACAATGACCACGCCCGTATTTTCCCGTTCCCATGCACAACTTAAAATTACCTGAACAGCGCAGTCATCAATTATTACAACAATGTTCAAGGTATTTGAATCCATGAAGCGTGAATTAGTGTGAACGGGTGTTCAAAGGTCGGCATAGGCTCGGTGGGCCGAAGGGTCTTTTAGGTGCAGGAGTAGGCCATTCGGCCCTTCGAGCCTGCACCGCCATTCAATATGATCATGGCTGATCATCCAACTCAGTATCCCGTACCTGCCTTCTCTCCATACCCCCTGATCCCCTTAGGCACATGGGCCACATCTAACTCCCTCCTAAATATAGCCAATGAACTGGCCTCAACTATCCTCTGTGGCAGAGAGTTCCAGTGACTCTCCACTCTCTGTGTGAAAAAAGTCGTTCTCATCTCGGTCTTAAAGGAATTCTCCCTTATCCTTAAGCTGTGACCCCTTGTCCTGGACTTCCCCAACATTGGGAACAATCTTCCTGCATCTAGCCTGTCCAACCCCTTAAGAATTTTGTAAGTTTCGATAAGATCCCCTCTCAATCTCCTAAATTCTAGAGAGTATAAACCGAGTCTATCCAGTCTTTCTTCATATGACAGTCCTGACATCCCAGGAATCAGTCTGGTGAACCTTCTCTGCACACCCTCCATGGCAATAATGTCCTTCCTCAGATTTGGAGACCAGAACTGTACGCAATACTGCAGGTGTGGTCTCACCAAGACCCTGTACAACTGAAGTAGAACCTCCCTGCTCCTATACTCAAATCCTTTTGCTATGAATGCCAATATACCATTCGCTTTCTTCACTGCCTGCTGCACCTGCATGCCTACTTTCAAACTATCTCCAAACTAAACTAAAGATTTGAACAGCCGAAGTGCTGTGGACTTCTCTAACTTCAACTCCGACTAGTTGCACTGTCCTCCTGATTACATTTTATCTTTGCATGCTTCGTTGTCACCTTCACCTAATTAACTTATCCGTTAGCATTCATAGCGAAAGGATTTGAGTATAGGAGCAGGGAGGTTCTACTGCAGTTGTATAGGGTTTTGGTGAGACCACACCTGGAGTATTACCATTGTCTATTTATCCTTTTATCCTTTTTATCCATGCCTACCCTTCTGTTAATTTATCGTGTTGCACAGGGAGCCAAATGCAACGTAATTTCGTTTGGAACTGCATATATCAATGTATTTCTAAATGACAATAAAGGTTGTTTGACTTTGACTTGACTTGAGTTTTGGTCTCCAAATCTGAGGAAAGACATCCTTGCCATAGAGGGGGTACAGAGAAGGTTCACCAGACTGATTCCTGGGATGTCAGGACTTTCATATGAGGAAAGATTGGATAGACTTGGCTTGTACTCACTGGAATTTAGAAGATTGAGGGGGGATCTTATAGAAACTTACAAAATCCTTAAGGGGTTGGACAGGCTAGATGCTGGAAGATTGTTCCCGATGTTGGGGGAGTCCAGAACAAGGGGTCACAGTCTAAGGATAAGGGGGAATTCCTTTAGGACCGAGATGAGGAAAACATTCTTTACACAGAGAGTGGTGAGTCTCTGGAATTCTCTGCCACAGAGGGTAGTTGAGGCCAGTTCATTGGCTATATTTAAGAGGGCGTTAGATGTGGCCTTTGTGGCTAAAGGGATCAGGGGGTATGGAGAGAAGGCAGGTATGGGATACTGAGTTGGATGATCAACCATGATCACATTGAATGGCGGTGCAGGCTCGAAGGGCCGAATGGCCTACTCCTGCACCCATTTTTCTATGTTTCTATGTTTCTATCAATTATCTATTCTACGTTTCCGTCCGCTTTGATGTCTTGTTTTCACCCTTCCATGTCTCCGAGTCTCCCTCTCCCCTGACTCTCAGTCTGTAGATGGGGCTCGAAGAGCTAGACGGGGCTCTTAAAAATAGCGGAGTCAGGGGGTATGGGTATTCTTTGGAGCGCAGAAGGTTAAGGAGGGACTTGATTGAGGTCTTTAAAATGATGAAAGGGATAGACAGAGTTGATATGGATAAGCTTTTCCCATTGAGGGCAGGAAAGATTCAAACAAGAGGGCATGACATGAGAATTAAGGGACAGATGTTTAGGGGTAACATGAGGGGGAACTTCTTTACTCAGAGAGTGGTGGCTGTGTGGAATGATCTTCCTGCAGAAGTGGTGGAGGCAGGATTGATTTTAACATTTAAAAGTAAAGTGGATAGGTATATGGACGGAAAGGGAATGGAGGGGTATGGTCTGAGTGCAGGTAGATGGGACTAGGGGAAAATAAATTGTCGGCACGGACTGGAAGGGCCGAGAAGGCCTGTTTCCGTGCTGTATTTGTTATACGGTTATATTGTTATATGGTTATATTGTTATATGGTTAAGAAATGGACCTTAACAGAGACTTGTGGTTGTCGGGTCACTGAAAGAGAGGGGATTCACCGGAGGATTTGATGGGATGGTACAACCAAGAGCACACTGATCTCATTGTTAACCAATAAAGAAGTCAGGAACGGGGTACTGATTGGGCATGATCAGCCATGATCACATTGAATGGTGGTGCTGGCTCGAATGGTCTACTCCTGCACCTATTGTCTATTGTCTATTGTCTATTGTCTATTGACCCAAAACATCACCTCTTCCTTCTGTCCAGAGATGCTGCCTGCCCCGCTGAGTTACTCCAGCATCTTGCGTCTATCTTCAGCCGAAATGATCACACGGACATCTATGCTGTGAAGAAATGTGATGACTTGAATCCACAGTGGATCTCTGTTATAGACTCCACTTACTTTTGTTTTTAGCTTAGAGTTACAGCGCCAAAACAGGCCCTTCGGCCTTCCGGGTCTTCACCGACCACTGATCCCCGCACACTTCCGCTATCCTACACTCACTAGGGACAATTTACATTTATTCCCAGCCAATTAACCTACACACTTGTATGCCTTTGGAGTGTGGGAGGAAAATGAAGATCTCGGAGAAAACCCACGCTGTTCACGCGGGGAACGTACAAACTCCGTACAGACAAGCACCCGTAGTCGGGATCGAACTGGGGTCTCTTGTACTACGGGTCTACCGCTGCGCCACCGTGCTGCACTAAGTTGGCACGTTTCAAGAATTTAATGCTATTAACACACTTAAGGTGTGATGCTGGTCCCTGACGCTGTGAGGCAGCAACTCCAGCGCTGCGCCACCGTGCCACCCACATGTACAGTATAACTGTACTCAAGTATGTTTGATCTTGCTGGATAGCATGCCAAACAACGTTTTTGACTGTATCTCGGTACATGTCGATATATATCTATATTACTAAATGTCTGATCTTGACCACTTCCTGATTTTAGAATAAATGCTGTCACTTACGGCTGTGATTTTTGGCCATCTTACTCAGAGTCCCCCTCCGCTGCGCAGGAAAAGAGGATTTTTCCCATCATGTTTAAAAAATGTTGAGATTCTCTCTCCTGAAGGCCACGCCCCTTCCGGAGGGACTATAAAACCCAGAAGTGTTGCCTCAGTCAGTCTCTGCAAGATGGGGGAGCGAGAGGGTCACATCTCTCAGTCTGAGCTGTGAATAGCACTGAACACATGTCTACTAAACTGGGAGTGGTTTTACTGACCTATCAGTGCCCTTAATGTGGTTTGAAAATATAGTTTGGAAATGCTAAAGCTGTGTTGCCTATGGTTTGGAAATGCTAAAGCTGTGTTGCCTATGGTTTGGAAATGCTAAAGCTGTGTTGCCTAATTAAAGTTGTATTGCCTAATTAAAGTTGTCTTGCCTATTGAGAGTTGCCTTGCCTAATTAAAGTTGCCTTGCCTAATTAAAGTTGCCTTTCTTCTATATAATTAAAAGTCTAATCTTGACCACTTCCTGTTTAACATTGAGATTCTCTCTCCTGTCAATCATGCCATAAAGGCCACACCCCTTCTGGTGGGAGGGGGGAGGGCTATAAACCCAGAAGTGTGGGCATGGCTCAGTCTCTGCAAGATGGAGGAGGGAGAGGTCACGACTCGCTGTCTTTAGTTGCCTTGCACCCTGCTTGAAATGGTATGAATGCACTTGAATTTGGTGGCCTTGCACCCTGCTTGAAGTGGTAAGAAACTCCACTTGAATTTGGTGGCCTTGCACCCTGCTTGAAATGGAATTTCAAGGAATAGCCGTGAGCCAACTGCCAGCCCACCAGCCGTGAGTGAGTGAGCTGCCTTCAGCCCACAACACCCATACTAGCACTCCAGAAAGCCATTGGCCACCAATAATGGAATTGGTGGAGTGGTGGAATATTGTATTGGGGAACCTCCCGTGTGATGCTGGGACCCAACGTGTCCCACTTAGTCGAGTAAAATTATAAAATGTCTGGACAAGCTAGATGTAGGAAAAATGTTTCCAATGTTGGGGGAGTCCAGAACCAGGGGCCACAGTCTAAGAATAAAGGAGAGGCCATTTAAAACTGAGATGAGAAAAAACTTTTTCACCCAGAGAGTTGTGAATTTGTGGAACTCTCTGCCACAGAAGGCAGTGGAGGCCAATTCACTGGATTAATTTAAAAGAGAGTTAGATAAAACTCTTTCTTAGGCCCCCTTCGGGCATGGCTGACCATGGGTGTCTCCAGGTTGTCTCCAGGGTGCTTGACTTTGGAGACTGGTGCACAGACAGCCATCCCGCTGTCCTTGACAGATCTGAGTCAGGATCCAGTGGCATGGAGTCCAAGATGACCGGAGACCCTTTTCTGCTGCAGCCTTCATCCGCCTTCCCAGCCGATGTGACGCTCCACTAAGGTCAGCCATCGTCCTCCGCCTGTTCCACCATTGAGGTCTTGGTTGGATTGCTCTTTGTCAGAGACCTCCCCCCTCGACCCTACCGCCATGGGTGGCCCTACCAGGAGCATCGCTCCAGATGGCATCGCTCTCAGGATCTCAGGTCCACACAAGCTTCTCCACCACGACAAGGTGACAATCCATGGAAAGGAGAGCTCTATGGGCTGGCAGAATCAAGGGATATGGGGAGAAGGCAGGCACTGGTTACTGATTGTGGATGATCACAATGAATGGCGATGCTGGCTCGAGGGACCAAATGGCCTCCTCCTTCACCTATTGTCTATGTGACATTAATAAGCTAACACCAATTTCAATCGACCGTATGGTTTAATTCAATGCGTGATTCTGTCATTCTGAGAGGGTTTATTTCATTAACTAATTAAATATCAAATGCGTTTTGAATAATAACATTTTTGTGCACTACACAGTCTCAAACAAGAGCGTTGTGAGAAGACTTTAATACAAATTGTGTTGAAATTTACTTGTGAATAGATAAAAGGTAGACAAAGATGCTGGAGAAACTTAGCGGCTGAGGCAGCATCTATGGAGTGAAGGAAATTGGCGACGTTTCAGGTCGAGCCCCTTCTTCAGACTGATGTTAAAATATTATGTTTTATTTAAAAGCTGTAGCCTCAGGTCATAGTATCACAATTAAAGGATGTTCCTTTAGGAAGGAGATGAGGAGGAATTTCTTTAGTTAGAGGTTGGTGAATCTGTGGAATTCATTCCCACAGACGGCTGTGGAGGCCAAGTCAGTGGATATTTTTAAGGCAGAGATAGATAGATTCTTGATTAGTACTTGATTAGTACTTTTCCCATTGAGGGTAGAGAAGATTCAAACAAGAGGGCATGACATGAGAATTAAGGGACAGAAGTTCAGGGGTAACATGAGGGGGAACTTCTTTACTCAGAGAGTGGTGGCTGTGTGGAATGAGCTTCCTGCAGAAGTGGTGGAGGCAGGATCGATTTTAACATTTAAAAGTAAAGTGGATAGGTATATGGACGGGAAGGGAATGGAGGGGTATGGTCTGAGTGCAGGTAGATGGGACTAGGGGAAAATAATGGTTGGCACGGACTGGAAGGGCCGAGAAGGCCTGTTTCCGTGCTGTAATTGTTATATGGTTATATGGGTGTCAGGGGTTATTGGGAGAAGGCAGGAGAATGGGGTTTAGAGGGAAAGATGGATCAGCCATGATTGAATGGCAGAGTAGACTTGATGGGCTGAATGGTGTCATTCTTCTCCCATCGTTTATGAACCCATGAGATATGACGTAAATTTATTTTTGGATAGGATGTCTGAACCGCTGTGAATGCAATTAAAAATAGTTCCGCCGTCCACTGCTCTATCCGGCAATGTTGGCAGCATGGTGGCGCAGCTGTAGATTTGCTGCCCGACAAGGCCAGAGACCCAGGTTCGATCATCGACTGCCATCGACCACAGTCGAAAAGGCACAACAGAGGGTGTACTTCCTACGGCAACTGAGTAAGCACAATCTGCCACAGGCCAATTCTACACGCCTATCGTAGAATCTGTTCTCACCTTCTCCATCATGGTCTGGTTTGGCTCAGCCACCAAGCACGACATGTGGCCCTTGTGGCAATAGGGATCAGGGGGTATGGAGAGACGGCAGGTACAGGATGATCAGCCATGATCATATTGAATGGCGGTGCAGGCTCGAAGGGCCGAACGGCCTACTCCTGCACCTATTTTCTATGTTTCTATGACATCCGGAGGCTGCAGCGAATCGTCCGATCAGCTGAGAAGGTTATTGGCTGCAACCTTCCCTCCATTGATGAACTGTACACTGCAAGGGCCAGGAAGCGAGCGGGCAAGATCATCTCTGACCCCTCCCACCCTGGCCACAAACTCTTTGAATCACTTCCCTCTGGAAGGCGACTCCGGACTGTCAAAGCTGCCACAGCCGGACATAAAAACAGCTTTTATCCACGAGTAGTTGCTCTACTCAACAGCCAAAAATCTGTAGCCTCCCTTTGATCTGGTATTGTGTTGGTTCACATGCTTGATCAATGGTGTTTTATCATTAATGTTTTATTATTATTAATGTTTAGTGTTTTCTGAGTCATTCATAACTGTCACTGTATGTCATGTTGTTACTTGTGGGCGGAGCACCAAGGCAAATTCCTTGTATGTGAATGCTTGGCCAATGAACTTACTTATTTATCTCGGGTGCTGCCTGAATAGAGTTTGTATGTTCTCCCTTTGACCACGTGGGTTTCCTCCGGGTGCTCCAGTTTCCTTCCACATCCCAAAGATGCCTGGGTTTGTCGGTTAATTGGCCTGTCCAAAAGCCTCTTAAACGCCACTATCGTATCGGCCTCTACCACCACCACCCCTGGCAGCGCGTTTCAAGCCCCCACCACCCTCTGTGTAAAAAACTTGCCCCGCACATCTCTTTTCAACCTTTGAGCTGTCCTTTCAATTAATTAACATTTCTAAACATTTCCGAGGCACGTGAGCAATATTCAGCAACATTTGGTCAACTGAATAGAATGTGATTCATTAAATAGCAATGTTACAACATTTTAAGATTTTAAAAATCAAGTCTGCAATTTATCCCATCAGATAAAGCATAAAAAGAAGTTTAATTTGACACCTAATTCACTTTCATATCTTCAGTATTAAGAAAGTTATGACCGTTTTCATACTCTGAAATTAGCATCTTGTTCCCCATTGCCTTTCAATTGACTTAACTCAAAAGCTGTGATCTAGAACAGTTAAAAGCCCATAACTTTCTTAAAAATTAAGAGAACTCAATGAAATTTTCAGTTATAATAGATTGAAGCATTCTGAAACAAATATGAAACAATCTTACTTGGATGACCTGAAATTAAAGCATATAGTTAGTAAGTTATCTAATTGTAGCTAATTACAAAATTCAATGATCTAAACATCTATCCATTTCTTAAGAAAAGATAAACTTTTTTTTAAATTGCCTAAGTGTCCAAATAACATTCACACAATAATCCACAATATAATATAATTTTATAAATCTAATTTTCATGAATTTATAGGCCAAATGGAAGGAATTTCATTATTTACAGGAATTTACAGGATTCCTGTAAATTAATGGCCATTTAAATCAACTAGCGAGTGGGTTTTAGTGGAATGCGGTGGATTAGAACGTTGCGGTTTGCGGTGAAGTCGGTATGAAAAATACAGCCGGTTCATGCATTTTTTTTTGGTCCCCTTTTCGCAACATGAAAATGTGATTAAAGCCTTCCTAAAAACCAAGTTTTTATGTAAAAATAAACTGTGTAGCTTCTTTTATCGCCTACGTTAGGTCCGTTCCGCTGTCACCGTTCAGAGCTTTAGAAGATGATTTTTAAACTATTCTAGTTAATAAATAATCTAGCGTAGTTTAAAAATACCTTTATGAATGAAATGTCGGAGCGATTTCTCTTTAGCGACGAAATCGCCCGACATGGATCGACTTGGACTGCCTATAAAAAATCGGCATTTTAAACCCGCCCCCCTCTGAAAGGCGCCAAAGTCGCGCACACGGGGAGCGGCAGAAATGCAGCGCTGCTAAAGGTAGGTATTGTAACATACCTACATTAAAAATTGCTGATCCCTTTCCTAACGGCATGGCAATGCAGCGGGAGAGTTGCTGCCTTACAGCGCCAGGGACCCGGGTTCGATCCTGACTACAGGTGCTTGCTGTACGGAGTTTGTACGTTCTCCCTGTGACCTGCGTGGGTTTTCTCCAGGTGCTCCGTTTTCCCCCCACTCTCCTAAGACGTACTGTTTTTTTAATGTTAATTGACTTTGGTAAATTGTAAATTGCACCTAGTGCGTCCGGGATAGTATTAGTGTGAAAGGGTCGCTGGTCGGCGCGGACTTGTTGGGCCGAAGGGCCTATTTCCACGCTGTATCTCTAAACTAAACTAAATTAATTCACAGGAACCTAATAAGGCAAGGCAAGGCAAGTTTATTTATATAGCACCATTCATACAAGCTGCAATTCCTAGTGCTTGACAAAAGAAACAAGAGAATAACATAGTTTAAAAACATTGCAGAACCACAATACAACACAGGACAACACAATAGCCAATGATCAAAAATTACAAAACAAGCAATAAGACAATTGCATGAATAGTAAAACAAAATCACTAAAACATTAAAACGATTTTAAAAGCACATAAAACGGTTAAGATTAGAAGATTAAATTTACCTGCATGTTGGGTTATGGAAATGCTACAGTAAACAACAGTTTTTTAGGCCTGATTTAAATGAGCTTACAGTCTGTGCACACCTCAGGTGTTCAGGGAGCTTGTTCCGCAGGTGTGGAGCATAAAAACTGAACGCTGCTTCAGCCTTTTTAGTTCGGACCCTGGGAACACAGAGTAAACCTGTCCCCGAAGACCTGAGGAGTCTAGGTGCCTCATATACAACAAGTAGGTCAGAGATGTATTTTGGACCCAGACCATTCAGTGCCTTGTAGGCTAGTAACAGAATTTTAAAATCTATCCTTTTATACACAGGGAGCCAGTGCACAGATTCAAGGACAGGTGTAATGTGGTCCATTTTCTTGGTGTTGGTCAAGACTGGCAGCGGCATTCTGGATAAGCTGCAGGTGTTTAATTGATTTTTTACTGAGACCTGTAAATAGCTTGTAGTCCGCCTTCTGCTCACACACAAGATTAGAGGTTGTTCAGCCACAGTTGGACAGCCACGTCTCGGCATCTGCAGACAATGGTGTCTGTCTTGTCGCTTCTTGTGCTTCTTGTGCGTGGTGGTGGGAAGATTGGTGGAAACAGGGCCGCGACGTGAACGCTCTTTCCTTGACCCCTGCTTGTAGGTAAAAGACTAAGATCCTTCTTTGCTCCTGCTACTGGTTCCAATCTAGTACATGGAGTTCTAGACCCATAGTGTGAAAAATAGACATTTTCTAGATGCGCTGGGACGCATCCCCAGTGATGTGACCTGGGGTCATCGGGTGTTTCGGGTCTCACAACATCAGACACCCTCGCCCAGGCGACCCAGCCGGGGTTGATCAGGCCCCGACTTGCGTCCCAGCAGCAACCGCCCATGGATCAGCCATCTTAGTAACCACTCTGCAGGGGTTGGGAGACTCTAGTGCGTGGAGGGACTGGGCTCTGTGGGGTGACTCCCGGCCGGGCCCCTCCTGCATCTCACCGGGTTCAAGGCCTGTGCGTACGCTGCACCTCTTTCTCCTTCTCTGAGCATTTCATTCTCGCCTGATGGATTTTTAGGCCACGGTGGAACATCAGGCCTGTCCGTAGCTTTGTTGGGTGTTTTTCGCACGAACGACACAGAATGGGGTGCTAACCCAGCCTGTCCCGGGTGCCGTCATACAGCATGGAAACAGGCCCTCTCGGCCCTTCCAGTCCGTGCCGACCATTTATTTTCCCCTAGTCCCATCTAGCTGCACTCAGACCATACCCCTCCATTCCCGATAAAATGCTTTCTACGGCGCATCTGTAGAAGTTGGGGAGAGTTGTTGGTGACATGCAGAACTTCCTAAGCCTTCTGAGGAAGTAGAGGCGTTGGTGTGCTTCCTTGGTCGTTGCTTCAATGTGGGTGGTCCAGGAGAAGTTGTTGGTGATATTGACGCCAGAGATACAGACTCCAGCTGTATCTCTACTTCAGCGCCATCAATGCAAACTGGGGTGTGTGAACCGCTCCACTTCCTGAAGTCCATCACTGTCTCCTTTGTCCTGCTGACGTTGAGAGAAAGCTTGTTGTCTCCACACCAGGACACGAGGTTCTCAATGGGAGGGCCAGCATCTCATATTTCGCTTGGGCAGCTTACAACCCAGTGGTATGAATATTAATTTCTGTAATGTGAAGTAATCCCCGCTTTCCCTTTCTCTCCATCCCTCCCCCATCCAAGTTGCACCAGGTTGTTGTTCTCACCTAGCGCACAGCTAACTGTGGCTAATTTCCTTCATGATCGTTATATTTGGAAATCTTTCATCCATTTGTCCTCTATCTCCCTACATCCCCGTCTATATCTCTCGTGCAACCCTTTCCCCTTAATCTCAGTCGGAAGAAGGGTCTCGACCCGGAACGTCACCCATTCCTTCTCTCCGGAGATGCTGCCTTTCCCGCTGAGTTACTCCAGCGTTTTGTGTTTATGGACAGGTACACGGATAGGGCAGGTTTAGAGGGATATGGGTCAAATGCAGGCAGGTGGGACTGAACCGCAGGAGCCTGCGGACTTTAACATTGTGGATCTCGCCAACCCTGGTTTGGGACCGACTTCGGGAGCTCCATCCCGCAGGAGCTTCAGCTGCCCCGATGACGGGAGTTTTGATCGCCCCGGCGCCCGAGCTTCAATCACCCCGACGCGGGAGCTTCGATCGCTGGCTGCGGGAGCTTTGATGGCCCTGACTACGGATGGTTCGACTGCCCCGATCGCAGGAGAATAAAGAGGAAGGACGTTAAGAAGAAGAAGGCACATTTGGGTAGCAGTAAAATGATTCGTCCAAGTCAGTATGGATTTATGGAGGGGAAATCCTGCTTGACTAATCTTCTGGACTTTTTCGAGGATGTGACAAGTGAAATGGATGAAGGGGAGCCAGAGGATGTAGTGCATCTGGACTTACAAAAAGCCTTTGATCAGGTCCCACACAGGAGATTAGTGGGAAAAATTAGAGCACATGGTATTTGGGGTAAGATATTGACATGGATAAAGAAATGGTTCGCAGATAGGTCCTTGTCAGAAGGGCAGGCAGTGGTGAGTGGAGTGCTGTAAGGCTCGGTGCTGGGGCCGCAAGTATTTACAATATAGATTAATGATTTAGATGATGGAATTAAAAGTAACACTAGCAAATTTGCAGATGAAGCAAAGCTGGGTGGCAGTGTGAACTGTGAAGAGAATGCTAGGAGGTTTCAGGGTGACTTGGACAGGTTGAGTGAGTGGGCAGATGCGTGGCAGATGCAGTATAATGTAGATAAATGTGAGGTTATTCACTTTGGCGGCAAGGACAAGAAGGCAGAATATTATCTCAATGGTGTCAGATTAGGGAAAAGGGAAGTGTAACGAGACCTGGGTGTCCTTGTACACCAGTCACTGAAAGTAAACAAGCAGGTACAGCAGGCAGTGAAGAAAGCTAATGGCATGTTAGCCTTCATAACTAGAGGATTTCAGTACAGGAGTAAAGAGGTCCTTCTGCAGTTGTACAAGGCCCTGGTAAAACCACATCTGGAGTATTGTGTGCAGTTTTGGTCTCCTAATTTGAGGAAGGACATCCTTGCTATTGAGGCAGTGCAACATAGGTTCACGAGGTTAATTCCCGGGAATGGCGGGACTGTCATATGAGGAAAGATTGGAAAGAATGGGCCTGTATTCACTGGAATTAGGAAGGATGAGAGTGGATCTTATAGAAATGTATACAATTATTCAAGGACTGGACAAGCTAGATGCAGGAAAAAATGTTCCCAATGTTAAGGGAATCCAGAACCAGGGGCCACAGTCTAAGAATAAAGGGGAGGCCATTTAAAATTGAGATGAGAAAAAACCTTCTCACGTAGAGAGTTGTGAATTTGTGGAATTCTCTGCCACAGAAGGCAGTGGAGGCTGGATGAATTTAAAAGAGAGTTGGACAGAGCTCAAGGGGCTAGCGGAATCAAGGGGTATGGGGAGAAGCATGGGTTACTAATTGTGGATGATCAGCCATGATCACTAGAGCCAGGATTTTGCCATAAATGCCATAAATGCCTTTTTTGGTGATTGCACCAGGATAATACCTTTTTCACGATCTAGTGCCTTTTTTTGCCGTTTTGCTAAAAGGTCGTGCTATTTTCTCTAGTTGTACTGTGATTACAATGACGTTTTTCTTTGTTAACAAGTTAATATTAATGTTATTATTAACGTGTTAACATAGTCTAACTTACAAGAAAATTTCCACCACGTGGGCAAAATCGGGGACGCCCACGTCAGTCGTTCATGCCGCTGCCCGCTGGCTCAGTCTTCTCCAACATCTATTTAAGAAAGTACTGTAGTTGCTGGAAAAATCAAAGGTAGACAAAAAATGCTGGAGAAACTCAGCGGCGAGGCTGCATCTATGGAGAGAAGGAATAGGCAACATGTCGGGCCGAGACTCTTCTTCAGACTGATTTGGGGGGGGGGGGGGGGGGGAAGAAAGGAAGAGGCAGAGACAGTAGGACTAGAAGGAGAGCTGAGAAGGGGGAGGGGGAGGAGGGAGAAGACAAGGGCTATCTAAAATTAGAGAAGTCAACGTTGATACCGCTGGGGTGTAGACTACCCAAGCGAAATACCCAAGTCAAGTCAAGTCAAGTCAAAGTCAAACAAACTTTATTGTCATTTAGAAATACATTGATATATGCAGTTCCAAACGAAATTACGTTGCATTTGGCTCCCTGTGCAACACAATAAATTAACCGAAGGATAGGTATGTATGAAAAGGGTAAATAGACAATAGTGGCAGCCCATTTACATGGCATTCAGGAGTCTGATGGCTCGTGGGAAGAAGCTGTTGCGGAACCTTGATGTTCTGCTCCTCATGCTGCGGTATCTTTTTCCCGAGGGCAGCCTCGTCTCCTCAAGCTTGTCTCCTCACTACATTTACTGCTGGCTCCAGTCACAAATCTGTGTTTTCGAGTGATCTGTGCAAGGCATTCATTGATGCTGGAATTCCACTGTGGAAATTGGAAAACAAATCTCTCAGGGAATTTTTTAGAGCAATACACAGAGGAACATATACCGAGCAAGTCATCATTGCGGAAAAATTATGTTGGCACCAACTTCAACAATGTTGTGCAGAAAATTAGAGATGAAGTTGCATGCAACAAAATATGGATCTCAGTAGATGAGACAACCGATGCTGTGGGGAGATATGTTGCCAATGTGGTCATCGGTATAGTGGAGGCAGGTCAACCATCAAAGGAGTATCTGTTGACATCGGAAGTATTGGAGAAGTCAAACAGCTCAACTATTGCTCAGTTGTTTACATTTTCACTTGCTGTACTTTGGCCGGAAGGTATAAAACACGAGAATGTTCTTCTGTTTGTGACTTAAAGTTTTATTCCCCAAAATATTGCAATTCACATGCTAAGCACAAGGACTTTATGATGACATGCATTTGACATGCTTAGCTCAAGCACTCAATTGCCAAGCACATACGTAGCTTGTTTCCAAATGTCGATCGCCTAGTTTCCAATGTCAAAAAAATCTTCCTCAAAGCACCGTCACGTGTGTAGTTGTTCAAGGAAATGGCACCCGAGATTCTGCTACCTCCTCCGCCCGTTTTGACTAGGTCGGGAACATGGCTCTCTACTGTACTCTACTATGCTCCAAATTTTGAAAAGATAAAATAAATCGTCAACTGTTTTGAAGAAGAAGAATCTGCTGCAGTCAGGATTGTCAGTGAAATCATGCAGAAAAAGTCCCTCCGCCACGATCTTGTGTTTATTGCTTCCAATTTTGCAAACTTCCCACAAGCTATCACTTCCCTTGAGAAACGTGGCGAAACATTAGTGAATAACTTGCAGGTTAACAACAAAGTAACTGACGATATTTGTAAAGTTCTTGGTGATGTAGGTAAAGACATACAAAGAAAATGTGAGAGAGTGACTTTAGCTAACAAAGATCTTGAAGAAATAGAAAACATAGCTAAAGTTCTCAAAGGCAGTTGCAATGCACAAGACATCGACATGAATATAGAGTCTGTAGCTTGTTTCGGGTATGCACAAGTGACCTCAGCTGAGGTAGAGAGACGTTTTTCACAACTGAAGCATATTCCGTCTGACAGACGGCATAGTTGCAACCAGGCAACTGGCCATTTAATATAGCATACCTTAATATTATCATTTTGTGACCATTTTCCAGTGGTGGAAATAAAATGCATTTTCATGCCTTTTTTTTGTCAATAAATGCCTTTTTCGTGCCTTTTTTTGTTATTTCTTAATGCGTTTTTTGCCTGGGTATTTCAGAGTTTTTTAGTGCCTGAACACCCTGGCTCCAATGGTCACAATGAATGGCGGTGCAGGCTCGAAGGGCACCACATTTCCTATGTGTTGGTCAGCTTGGAATGGCAGGTTGGTTTGTGGGTCGGTCTCCCTTGTGCGAGATGCGACGGAATTTTGCGTTTCCCAAACCTGTACCAATTTCTGAACAGTTTCCTCGAATCAGTCCCGATGACTTAATTTCGGCACACACACACACACACACACCTAATACAAGTGTTGCCAGCATCCTGGGAGCTGAGGGGGGGGGGGGGGGGTGGAGAAGGAAATGACTGACTTTGGCTGCAGGGTTTAGCAGTAGCAGAGTGTGTCTGCCCGCCTGTGGACTGATGTTGAGTTGTTATTTACATTAGAAAATTACTGGGCCCAGAGTGTATAATCAATCATCCCCGTGATGGAGTCCAACCCCCCCCGAGGGACAGGAATTTGAATTTCAAAGCTCTCTGGTTCCGTCTAGACACTAAGTTCCAAGTTTCCGACTTTGCTACTCGAGAGATGACAGAAAAATCTCACTCACTGCCAGTGCCCAAACGCCACCTCATTCATCGAGTAGAGACACGGAACGCTGGAGTAACTCAGCGGGACAGGCAGCATCTCTGGAGAGAAGGAATGGGTGACGTTTCGGGACGAGACTGAGAGTCAGGGGAGAGGGAGATACATAGAGACATGGAAGGGTAAGGTGTGAAAGCAGATCAAAGAGGATGCTGATTTAGTTCAGAGATACAAAGTAGTTTAGTTTAGAGATAAAGTTTAGTATTTAATTTAGTTTAGTTTAGAGATACAGCACGGAAACACCGATTGCTGTGGTTTCTCCCCATGGAACGATTGAAATAATGGCACTCTTTGCAAACTTGGAGTCCTGTAATTTATTATTTAGATTAGTTTAGTTTAGAGATACAGTGAGGAACAAGCCCTTCGGCCCTCCGAGTCCGCGCCGACCATCGATGCCCGCACATTGACACTATCCTACACCCACTAGGGACAATGGTTACGTTTACCACGCCGACAAACCAGCCCGTCTTTGGAGAGTGGGAGGAAACCGAAGATCTCGGAGAAAACCCACGCAGGTCGTGGGGAAAACGTGCAAACAGCGCCCATAGTCGGGATCGAACCCGGGCCTCGGGTGCTGCATTTGGCTGTATGGCAGCGACTCTACCGCTGCGCCACCGTGACCGCCAAGGAAATGATCAAGGAAATGTAGAATGGTTCTTTACATAGAAACATAGAAACATAGAAATTAGGTGCAGGAGTAGGCCATTCGGCCCTTCGAGCCTGCACCGCCATTCAATATGATCATGGCTGATCATCCAACTCAGTATCCCATACCTGCCTTCTCTCCATACCCTCTAATCCCCTTAGCCACAAGGGCCACATCTAACTCCATCTTAAATATATCCAATGAACTGGCCTCAACTACCCTCTGTGGCAGAGAGTTCCAGAGACCCACCACTCTCTGTGTGAAAAAATTCCTTCTCATCTCGGTCCTAAAGGATTTCCCCCTTATCCTTAAGCTGTGACCCCTTGTCCTGGACCTCCCCAACATCGGGAACAATCTTCCTGCATCTAGCCTGTCCAACCCCTTAAGAATCTTGTAAGTTTCTATAAGATCCCCTCTCAATCTCCTAAATTCTAGAGAGTATAAACCGAGTCTATGCAGTCTTTGTTCATAAGACAGTCCTGACATCCCAGGAATCAGTCTGGTGAACCTTCGCTGCACTCCCTCTATGGCAATAATGTCCTTTACTCGGCATTCTGACTGATGAAGGCCAACGTGCCTAAAGCCTTCTTGACCACCTTATCCACTTGTGATGCCACCTTCAAGGAACCATATACCTGGATCCCCCTGCTCCGCAACACTACCCAGAGCCCTGACGCTCACCATGTAGGTCCTGCCCTGGTTTGACTTCACAAAACGCAACACCTCGCAACACTTCTCTGTATTAAACACCATCGCCCATTCCTCCGCCCAGTCAGGGGAGGAGGGAGGCATGGAGACAAGGAAGGGTATGGTGTGAGAAAGAGTCATCAAAGGGGATGAGATTCAAGGGAAATGTAGAATAGATCAGTATTCACTAGGAGGTGACAACAAAGCATACAGAGGTAACATCTAGTCAAGGGGGATCCGCTGAGTTACTCCGTCATTTTGTGTCTACCTTCGATGTAAACCAGCATCTGCAGATCATTCCTTCTCAATCAAAGAGTCCTGGTATCACAAGGCGTCACAGGTCCTTCAGCCTAACTGGCCAACAATCAACCATTGTGGGCTCGTTGGCAAGCGGTGCCGGCTCTGATCTCTCAGGTACATTTCCATACCTCCGGTTTACCCTCTCCCCTGACCCTCAGTCCGCAGAAAGGTCTCGAACCAAAACGCCCCATCTTCCTTTTCTCCAGAGATGCTGCCTGTCCCGCTGAGTTACTCCAGCAATTTGTGTCTATCTACGGTGTAAACCAGCATCTGCAGTTCCTTCCTACACACTTTCTTTACTCCTAGTCATAGAGTGATACAGTGTGGAAACAGGCCCTTCGTCCCAACTTGCCCACACTGGCCAACAATGTCCCAGCTACACTAGTCCCACCTTGGGGAGGTCCAGGACAAGGGGTCACAGCTTAAGGATAAGGGGGAAACCCTTTAGGACCGAGATGAGAAGGACTTTTTTCACACAGAGAGTGGTGGGTCTCTGGAACTCTCTCCCACAGAGGGTAGTTGAGGCCTGTTCATTGGCTATATTTAAGAGGGAATTAGATGTGGCTCTTGTGGCTAAGGGGATCAGGGGGTATGGAGAGAAGGCAGGTACGGGATACTGAGTTGGATGATCAGCCATGATCATATTGAATGGGGGTGCAGGCTCGAAGGGCTGAATGGCCTACTCCTGCACCTAATTTCTATCTTTCTATGTTTCTGCCTGCACTTGGTCCATATCCCCCCAAACCTGTCCTATCCATGTACCTGTCCAACTGTTTATTAAACGTTGGGATAGTCCCAGCCTCAACGACCTCCTCTGGCAGCTCGTTCCATACATACACCACCCTTTGCGTGAAAAAGGTACCCCTCGGATTCCAATTAAATCCTTCCCCCTTCACCTTAGACCTATGTCCCCTGCTCCTCGAGGCCCCTACTTTGGGCAAGAGACTCTGTGCAACTACCCGATCTATTCTTCTCAGGATTTTATACACTCCTTACTCAGCTCCTGCTGAACACGATGCCCCATCTACGCTAGTCCCACCTGCCTGCGTTTGGCCCATATCCCACTAAAACCCTCCTATCCTGCCTCAACCTGACATTCCACATTTGCATGCTTGGAAATCACTGGATTTGTATCAAATTTATTCATAATTTGTGTTTCCTCTGACTCACAATTGACACCTGCGGTATGAAATGGTTTGGTACCCTGATCTTATTACAGAGACGTAGAGTCATACAGCATAGAAACAGGCCCACCTTGTCTATGCCAACCAAGATGGTCTTTCTAAACTAGTCCCATTTCCCCACATTTGGCCCATATTCCTGTATCATCATTGGCGGTCACTCGAAACGAGTATGACTGTCCCCTCCTGAGTACTGATTGGGGATGATCAGCCATCATCTCATGGAATGGCGGTGCTGGCTCGAATGGCCTACTTCTGCACCTATTGTCCATTGTCTAATGTACATTATTACTATCAAGCCGTCCACAGGGTACAGATACAGGATAAAGGAAATAATGTTTGGTGTGAGATCAAGTCCAATAAAGTCCAATTAAAGATAGTCCAAAGGTCTCCAATGAGGTAGATGGTAGGTGAGGAGCGCTCTCTAGTTGGTGATGGAATGGTTCAATTGTCTGATAACAGCTGGGAAGAAACTGTCCATGAATCTGGATATGTGATATATGACAAGTCTTCTTCTTAAGGGCCCCTTTGGTCGTGGCTGACCATGGGTGTCTCCAGGGTTGGAGGACGCCTGTGCGTGACTTTGTTTAACGTGGGGAGACTGGTGCACAGACAGCCACCCCACGGTCCTGGACAGATCTGGGTCAGGATCCAGTGGCATGGAGTCCAAGACGACGGGAGACCCTTTCCTGCTACAGCCTTCATCCGCCTTCCCAGCCGTTGTGACGCTCCACTAAGGTCAACCGTCGTCCTCCGCCTGTTCCACCGTTGAGGGCTTGGTTGGATTGCTCTTTGTCAGAGACCTCCCCCTCGACCTTACCACCATGGGTGGCCCTACCAGGAGCACAGCTCCAGACGGCATCGCTCTCAGGATCTCAGGACCGCACAAGCTTTTCCACCATCCATATTGAAGATATTAGAGGCAAATTCCTCTATAGACCTCTCCTATGATGAACATGTAATGGCACTGGGCTCGCGGGAGTTCAGAAGGATGAGGGGCGACCTCATTGAAACTAACAGAATAGTGGAAGGCCTAGGTAGAGTGAATGGAGATGATGTTTCCACTGGTGGGAGAGTCTAGGACCAGTGGTCTAGCCTCAGAATTAAAGGACGTACCTTTGGAAAGGAGATGAGGAGTAATTTCTTCAGTCAGAGGGTGGTGAATCTGTGGAATTCATTGCCACAGAAGGCTGTGGCAAAGGATCCCAAAGCCGAAAATGTAGGCCATGCCCCTCTAAACTTTATCGATCCATATGTAGCAGGCAGTGAAGAAAGCGAATGGTATGTTAGCTTTCATAGCAAAAGCATTTGAGTATAGGAGCAGGGAGGTTCTACTTCAGTTGTATAGAGTCTTGGTGAGGCCACACCTGGAGTATTGCATACAGTTCTGGTATCCAAATCTGAGGAAGGACATTATTGCCATAGAGGGAGTGCAGAGAAGGTTCACCAGACTGATTCCTGGGATGTCAGGACTGTCTTATGAAGAAAGACTGGATAGACTCGGTTTGTACTCTCTAGAATTTAGGAGGTTGAGAGGGGATCTTATAGAAACTTACAAAATTCTTAAGGGGTTGGACAGGCTAGATGCAGGAAGATTGTTCCCGATGTTGGGGAAGTCCAGGACATGGGGTCACAGCTTAAGGATAAGGGGGAAATCCTTTAGGACCGAGATGAGAAGGACTTTTTTCACACAGAGAGTGGTGGGTCTCTGGAACTCTCTGCCACAGAGGGTATTTGAGGCCAGTTCATTGGCTATATTTAAGAGGGAGGTAGATGTGGCCCTTGTGGCTAAGGGGATCAGAGGGTATGGAGAGAAGGCAGGTACGGGATACTGAGTTGGATGATCAGCCATGATCACATTGAATGGGGGTGCAGGCTCGAAGGGCCGAATGGCCTACTCCTGCACCTAATTTCTATGTTTCTATGTATCTATATACCTGGATGTGGACCACAGCGGGCGGCCACGGTGGCGCAGCGGTAGAATTACTGCCTTACAGCGAATGCAGTGCCGGAGACCCGGGTTCGAACCCGGCCACGGGTGCTGTCTGTACGGAGTTTGTACGTTCTCCCCATGACCTGCGTGGGTTTTCTCCGAGATCTTCGGTTTCCTCCCACATTCCAAAGGCGTACAGGTTTGTAGGTGAATCGGCTTGGTGTAAATGTAAATTGTCCCGTGTGTGTGTGTGTGTGTGTCGGACAGTGTTAATTTGCGGGGACCGCTGGTCCGTGTGGACTCGGTGGGCGGAAGGGCCTGTTTCTACGCTGTATCTCTAAGCCAAATTAAACTAGCTGTTCAGATGTCTTTTAAGTGTTCTTGCATCACCTGCTTAAACTACCTGCTCTGGCAGGAATGTGCTGGCTCAAGGGTCCTGACCTGAAACATCACCATCAGAGTGATAGGCATAGGGTGATACAGCATGGAAACAGGCCCTTCAGCCCAACTTGCCCACACCGGCCAACGTCCCATCTACTCTAGCCCCACCTGCCCGCATTTGGTCCATCCAAACCTGTCCTATCCATGTACCTGTCCAACTGTTTCTTAAACGTTGGGATAGTCCCAGCCTCAACTACCTCCTCTGGCAGCTCGTTCCATACACCCACCACCATTTGTGTGAAAAAGTTACCCCTCAGATTCCTATTAAATCTTTTCCCCTTCACCTTGAACCTGTGTCCTCCGGTCCTCGGTTCCACAACTCTGGGCAAAAGACTCTGTGCATCTACCCGATCTATTCCTCTCATGATCTTATAAGGTCATAAGGTCACAAGGAATAGGTGTAGAATTAGGCCATTCGGCCCATCAAGTTAACTCTGCCATCCAATCATGGCTGATCTATTTCCCGTTCCCATTTCCCATTCGGCCCTTCAAGCCAGCACCGCCATTCAATGTGATCATGGCTGATCACCCCCAATCAGTACCCCGTTCCTGCCTTCTCCCCATATCCCCTGACTCCACCATCTTTAAGAGCCCTATCTAGTTCTCTCTTGAAAGCATCCAGAGAACCGGCCACCACCGCCCTCTGAGGCAGAGAATTCCACACTCACAACTCTCTGTGAGAAAAAGTGTTTCCTCGTCTCCGTTCTAAATGGTTTACCCCTTATTCTTAAAATGAGGAGGTCCCCCCCTCATTCTTCTAAACTCCAGCAAGTAACTCCAGCAACGACTCATTCCTGGGATCATTCTTGTAAACATCCGCTGATAAGATCACCCCTCATCCTCCTGCGCTCCAAGGAATGGAGTCCCAGCCTACTCAACCTCTCCCGATAGCTCAGAACCTCTAGGCCTGGCAACGGATGCTTCCTGACCAGCTGAATTACTCCAGCACTTTTTACTCTTTTTTTTTTTTTGCAAACCAGCATCTGCAGTTCCTCGTTCATTCGAAGAAGACGTTAGTGAAAAAGGCTCCTCTTTTCAATTCTCGGGTTTTCCAGCGAATCCAAATGCAACAAGGAAGAAAATTAGTTTCATGTTGGAACAAGTGAGCGCACCTCTGTTTAAACTCACGTTCGCGTGCTGTTTAATAAAAAGAAAATGTACAGATGTAAATCATTGTACTAAGTGGTCCTTTGTGTGTTACATAAATTTATAGTTGTTAACAGATGATGTGACCGTTAATATTAGCTTTTCTCTCGACCTTGGCAAGGTCAGAATTGTTAAATCTAAACGTACAATATCCCCTCACCTTTGAATTAAGCTCTTTGATTAATCGGAGTTAAATCCACTTGTTATACAATTAGTTTTAAGAAGTGATATTTTTGTTACAATGGATTATTTGTAAAAATGTGCATTCTTTTTGGAACCAAAGACAGATGTTGATATTTTGTACAGTACGGAATATGCAGTAGATCCTCCGTAATCCAGTTTAATTTAGTTTACATTATGGGGCTGTCCCACTGCACGAGGTAATTCAAGAGTTCTTCCCGAGTTTCCCCTGATTCGAACTCGGAGAAATACGGTAATGGCCACTCGTAGGTACTCGGGGGCACTCGTGGACACTGTTGAAAAAACTTCCCGAGCTTACTGTGTTTCCCGAGTATCTGCCGTTAGAGACGTCTATTGCGTACGGTTCTGGTCTCCAAATCTGAGGAAGGGCATTATTGCCATAGAGGGAGTGCAGAGAAGGTTCACCAGACTGATTCCTGGGATGTCAGGACTGTCTTAAGGGCCTGACCCACCAGCATGCAACTCGATGCGATCAGCGCGACCTAACGTGGTCGCTTGAGCCGTCCGGCGTCGCGGGGCCGGTCCCACTTCGATCGCCGGAGCCGTGCGGAATTGTGCGGAGTTCATCCCGAGTTCGTCCCGACGCCGCGCGGGGCTCCGAAAAACCGACAATGTCCAAAAATCCCGCGCGGCAACGGTTTGTCGGCTCGCAGTCGCCGCGACATTTACACACCGCCCGGACATCGTGCCTCCGTGAAACTATTTGTAAGTGCCTCCGTGACCCTCTATGTGTGTGGCCCCGTGGCCCTGTATGTGTGTGTGTGTCTCGGTACCCCTCTCTGTGTGCCCCTCTAAGTCCTGGCGAACTTACCTTGGACTTGCTTCAAGTTCGCCTCGCTTTGCGCCGCGTTGCGCCACTCACCCAACCTCCGCGCGGCCCCTACTGCCGGTTTAGTTGCGCTTGCCGCATGCAGGCGCATGCTGGTGGGACCGGCCCTGTACAGGGGATCACCCGACCTCGGCGCGGCCCCCGCTGCCGGTTTGATCGCGTTCATCGCATATAGTTGCGTGCTGGTGGGACAGGCCCTTTATGAAGAAAGACTGGATAGACTCAGTTTATACTTTCTAGAATTTAGGAGATTGAGAGGCGATCTTATAGAAACTTACAAAATTCTTAAGGGGTTGGACAGGCTAGATGCAGGAAGATTGTTCCCGATGTTGGGGAGGTCCAGGATAAGGGGTCACAGCTTAAGGATAAGGGGGAAATCCTTTAGGACCGAAATGAGAAGGACTTTTTTCACACAGAGTGTGGTGGGTCTCTGGAACTCTCTGCCACAGAGGGTAGTTGAGGCCAGTTCATTGGCTATATTTAAGAGGGAGATAGATGTGGCCCTTGTGGCTAAAGGGAACAGGGGGTATGGAGAGAAGGCAGGTACGGGATACTGAGTTGGATGATCAGCCATGATCATATTGAATGGCGGTGCAGGCTCGAAGGGCCGAATGGCCTACTCCTGCACCTAATTTCTATGTTTCTATGTCCCGAGCTCCGACGTACCCGCTACGTACAAGCTAGGTACTTACTACGAGCTTGATCTTTTTTAACTCGGTAGAGCTCTTGGGTGAACTTGTATAGTGGGACAGGCCCTTACAGCATGGAACAGCGTAGAGATACAGCGTGGAACTGGCCCTTCGGCCCACCGAGCCCATGCCAGCCAACATTCACCCATTCACTAGTTCTATCAAAGATGGATCTCAATAGGCAATAGACAATAGGTGCAGTAGGCCATTCGGCCCTTCGAGCCAGCACCGCCATTCAATGTGATCATGGCTGATCATCCACAATCAGTATTAAAGAAGGAACTGCAGATGCTGGAGAATCGAGGGTTACACAAAAAGCTGGAGAAACTCAGCGGGTGCTGCAGCATCTAAGGAGCGAAGGAGATAGGCGACGTTTCGGGCCGAAACCCTTCTTCAGATCAGTACTGATCCACAATCAGGACCCCGTTCCTGCCTTCTCCCCATATCCCCTGACTCCGCTATCTTTAAGAGACCTATCCAGCTCTCTCTTGAAAGTATCCAGAGAACCGGCCTCCACCGCCCTCTGAGGCTGAGGATTCCACAGACTCACCCGAAACAGTTCAATTCAATTCAATCTTTATTGTCATTGTGCAGTGTACAATACAGAGACAACGAAACGCAGTTGGTATCTCCGAAGGGCGAACTTACGAATGAACAAGTAATTGCGCAGTAGTAATCGTTTACTATGGACAGGCTCAATGGAGGGGAGTGAGGAGCCTGTGATGCGTTGGGCGATCTTTACCACCCTCTGCAGAACCTTCTGGTCAGCGACTGTGATGCAGTTGGTAAAGGGGCTGTCCCACCAGCATGCAACTCCATGCGATGAACGCGACCTAATGTGGTTGCTTGAGCTCTCCGGCGTCGCGGGGCCGGTCCCACTTCGATCGCCGGAGCCGTGCGGAATTGTGCGGAGTTCGTCCCGACATCGCGCGGGCTCCGAAAAACTGACTATGTTCAAAAATTCCGCGCGGCAACGGCTTGTCGGCTCGCAGTCGCCTCGACGCATTACACACCGCCCCAACATCGTGCCTCCATGACCCTCTCTGTAGGTGCCTCCGTGACCCTCTATGGGTGTGGCTCCGTGGCCCTCTGTGTGTGTGTCTCTGTGCCCCTCTCTGTGTGCCCCTCTCTGTCCTGGCGAACTTACCTTAAGACTTTGCTCCAAGTTCGCCTCACTTTGCGCCACGTTGCGCCACTCACCCGACCTCCGCGCAGCCCTCGCTGCCGGTGTGGTTGCGCTTGCCGCATGCAGGCGCATGCTGGTGGGAACGGCCCTGTACAGGGGATCACCCGACCTCCGCGCGGCCCCCGCTTCTAGTTTGATCGCGCTCATCGCATGGAGTCGGATGCTGGTAGGACAGGCCCTTAAGGATGCTCTCAATGGTGCAGCGGTAGAAGTTCACCAGAATCTGGGGAGACAGGATGGCCTTCTTAAGTCTCCTCAGGAAGAAGAGACGCTGATGAGCCTTCTTGATCAGCGAGGATGTGTTGTGGGTCCAGGAGAGGTCATCGGAGATGTTGACCCCCAGGAACCTGAAGCTGGAGACACGTTCCACCTCCATCCCGTTGATATGGATGGGGTTGTGCGTGCAGCCTCTTGATCTCCTGAAGTCCACAATGAGCTCCTTGGTCTTCTTGGAGTTGAGGGCCAGGTTATTGTCTGCACACCATGCTGTTAGGAGCTGAACCTCCTCCCTGTAGGCTGACTCATCGTTGTCGAGGATGAGGCCAATCACCGTCGTGTCATACTTGATGATGGTGTTGGTACCATGTACAGGTGTGCAGTCGTCGGTGAAAAGGGAGTAGAGGAGGGGGGCTCAGCACGCAGCCCTGGGGTACGCCAGTGTTCAGGGTGAGGGTAGATGAGGAGTGGTTATCCAACCTGACAGACTGTGGCCTGTTGGTTAGAAACGTCACCCATTCCTTCTCTTCAGAGATGCTGCCTGTCCCGCTGAGTTACTCCAGCCTTTTGTGCCAACCTGTACGTCTTTGGAATGTGGGGGGGAAAACTGGAGCGCCCGGAGGAAAAAAACCCTCGCGGTCACGCCCAGATTTACACAATCAAGGAACGCGTGCAGTGAAATATACACAAAGTACTGTGTGTGTGTGTGTGTGTGTGTGTGTGTGTGTGTGTGTGTGTGTGTGTGTGTGTGTGTGTGTGTGTGTGTGTGTGTGTGTGTGTGTGCCTGTATATGGATATTTTGTTGAACCATTGATCTATGGGATGGTGAGACCTCTACCCAAGAAGGTCATGGTGACAATCGCTCTGTACCTTCACGCTGCAGATAGAGCCACACTGCATGAAAACAGGCCCCTCAGCACAACTTCCCCACGATGGCCAACACGCCTCGGGTTGCCAACTGTCCCGTATTAGCCGGGCCATCCCGTATATTGGGCTAAATTGGTTTGTCCCGAACAGGACCGCCCTTGTCCCGTATTTGACCGCTACTACTCGAGCCGAGGGGGCTGTCGGGTCGGAGTGCTGCGTCCTTTCACTATTCTGTACGTTTCAATGAGGTCCCTCGCTCCCCACCCCCCCCCCCCCCCCCCCCCCCCCGCCCCAATCCATCTAAACGGCAGCGAGTGCAGGCCCAGTGCCGTCAAAAATACATTTTTGACCTGTTTCCAGGGACGTCGGAGAGATTTGCTCAAGGTGGCAGCAAAGCTGAAAGGATTTGAGTATCGGAGCAGGGAGGTTCTACTTCAGTTGTATAGGGCCTTGGTGAGACCACACCTGGAGTATTGCGTACAGTTCTGGTCTCCAAATCTGAGGAAGGACATTATTGCCATAGAGGGAGTGCAGAGAAGGTTCACCAGACTGATTCCTGGGATGTCAGGACTGTCTTATGAATAAAGACTGGATAGACTCGGTTTATACTCTCTAGAATTTAGGAGATTGAGAGGGGATCTTATAGAAACTTACAAAATTCTTAAGGGGTTGGACAGGCTAGATGCAGGAAGATTGTTCCCGATGTTGGGGAGGTCCAGGACAAGGGGTCACAGCTTAAGGATAAGGGGGAAATCCTTTAGGACCGAGATGAGAAGGACTTTTTTCACACAGAGAGTGGTGGGTCTCTGGAACTCTCTGCCACGGAGGGTAGTTGAGGCCAGTTCATTGGCTGCATTTAAGAGGGAGTTAGATGTGGCCCTTGTGGCTAAGGGGATCAGAGGGTATGGAGAGAAGGCAGGTACGGGATACTGAGAGGTCTCGACCCGAAACGTCGCCTATCTCCTTCGCTCCTTAGATGCTGCTGCACCCGCTGAGTTTCTCCAGCTTTTTGTGTAACCCTACGGGATACTGAGTTGGATGATCAGCCATGATCATATTGAATGGCGGTGCTGGCTCAAAGGGCCGAATGACCTACTCCTGCACCTAATATCTATGTTTCTAATTCCCTCTGGAACGAGTGTAACGATATGCGGAGCAGGACCAAAGGTGGAGGAGGTCTGGAGTGTAACATTAACACATCACAATGGCTACCTACACTAACCCATTGAGTGAAGCAGTGCTAACTGCCCGCAAATGGGGATCATGTCAGCACTCGTGTCACCTTACGTGGCGGTGTGAATCACAGGAGAAATGATGACCAACCTACCATTCTGGAGTATGGTGTACAATTTTGATCGCCTAATTATAGGAAGGATGTCAACAAAATAGAGAGAGTACAGAGGAGATTTACTAGAATGTTGCCTGGGTTCCAGCAACTAAGTTACAGAGAAAGGTTGAACAAGTTAGGTCTTTATTCTTTGGAGCGCAGAAGGTTAAGGGGGGACTTGATTGAGGTCTTTAAAATGATGAAAGGGATAGACACAGAGTTGACGTGGATAAGCTTTTACCATTGAGGGTAGGGAAGATTCAAACAAGGGGGCATGCCATGAGAATTAAGGGACAGAAGTTTAGGGGTAACATGAGGGGGAACTTCTTTACTCGGAGAGTGGTGGCTGTGTGGAATGATCTTCCAGCAGAAGTGGTGGAGGCAGGATCGATTTTAACATTTAAAAGTAAAGTGGATAGGTATATGGACGGGAAGGGAATGGAGGGGTATGGTCTGAGTGCAGGTAGATGGGACTAGGGGAAAATAAATGGTTGGCACGGACTGGAAGCGCCGAGATGGCCTGTTTCCGTGCTGTAATTGTTATATGGTTATATATGATGGTTACCACCTGCAAATCGATGAATGCTTTAGAATATGCCTGCCCAGCAAAAGCAAATGCTTAGCCACGTTGATATCAATTGTGCACAGGAGAGTGAATTAGTCCAGTTTAGTTTATGGTTCACGTGTACCGAGGTACAGTGAAAAGTTGCTTGTTGCGTGCTGACCAAGAGAAGGATCTCGACCCGAAACGTCGCCCATTCCTTCTCCCCATAGATGCCGCCTCACCCGCTGAGTTTCTCCAGCATTTTGTGTCTACCTCCGCAGAAAGACATGATTACAATCGATCCATTTAATTATTCGTTTAATGATTCACGTTCTCAGCAACACAAAGGAGTCCAGAACCAGGGGCCACAGTTTAAGAATAAGGAGTAAGCCATTTTTCTCACAGAGGGTTGTGAGTCTGTGGAATTCTCTGCCTCAGAGGGCGGTGGAGGCCGGTTATCTGGATACTTTCAAGAGAGAGTTAGATATTGGACTCCCCCGATGTTGGGGGAGTCCAGAACAAGGGGTCACAGTCTAAGGATAAGGGGGAATTCCTTTAGGACCGAGATGAGGAAAACATTCTTTGCACAGAGAGTGGTGAGTCTCTGGAATTCTCTGCCACAGAGAGGGTAGTTGAGGCCAGTTCATTGGCTATATTTAAGAGGGCGTTAGATGTGGCACTTGTGGCTAAAGGGATCAGGGGGTATGGAGAGAAGGCAGGTACGGGATACTGAGTTGGATGATCAGCCATGATCACATTGAATGGCGGTGCAGGCTCGAAGGGCTGAATGGCCTACTCCTGCACCTATTTTTCTATGTTTCTATGTTTCTATAGGGCTCTTAAAAATAGCGGAGTCAGGGGATATGGGGATAAGGCAGGAACGGGGTGCTGATTGTGGATGATCAGCCATGATCACATTGAATTGTGGTGCTGGCTCAAAGGGCCGAATGGCCTCCTCCTGCACCTATTGTCTATTGGCACAGTGGCGCAGCGACTAGCGATGATGTCTCACAGCCACGGAGACCTGGGAAAGGGCGGCACAATGGCGCAGCGGTAGAGCTACAGCCTTCCAGCGCCAGAGACCCGGGCTCGATCCCGACTACGGGTGCTGCTGTACATGGAAACATATAACATAGAAAAATAGGTGCAGGAGTAGGCCATTCGGCCCTTCGAGCCTGCACCGTCATTCAATGTGATCATGGCTGATCATCCAACTCAGTATCCCGTACCTGCCTTCTCTCCATACCCCCTGATCCCTTTAGCCACAAGGGCCACATCTAACGCCCTCTTAAATATAGCCAATGAACTGGCCTCAACTACCTTCTGTGGCAGAGAATAGTAAGATTGAACGAGAACTTACCAGTTCGAAGGTTGATCTTTATTTTATGAGGAGTCGAAGTGAGGGATTTCGTGAAGAGCCCGCCGGCGCACATGCTCGACATACTTCAAAGTAGCGGCGTGGAATCACAGAAACCAACAAAGAAATGACTTCGCATAGTAAGATTGAAGTGACTAAGATTACCAGATGAAGGTGATTGAGGGTTGGGCGAGGAGGGCACGAAATCCCTCACTTCGACTCCTCATAAAATAAAGATCAACCTTCGAACTGGTAAGTTCTCGTTCAATCTTACTATTTCATTTCGGAGTCACGTGAGTGACTTCGTGAAGACTTCAAAGCTTCTGTGATTACACGCCCTGGACCACGTCCATGCTGACACACCACTACCAGGGATGGATGGGAGGAACAAACTTGCTCAATAGTTCATACTGCAAAACAAGAGCAGAGTTATTAACAACAAATCAAAACCCCTCATGCGGGGACATCTCCACGTTCGTGACCTGCATTCAGCACGGCTTCTGCAAACTGTAGAGGAGCAGCAACAGGCTTGTTATAAAAACGCTGGAACACAGCTTCATTAGCCCATCCTGCTGTGGCGAGAATTTGGTCCATGGGCACCTCCATGACGCTCGCCGTTGACGTCGATGCAGCCCTGTTGGAAAGAGACTTGAACACATTAGTGTCGATACCTGACTTACCCAAGACGACTGGAAGCCACATGGACATCGTCTGGACTGTCACTCGATGATGAGGTCTCTTATGAGTGCCAAGCAGGTATCTCTCCATTCCTCTGATGCGTGCCGTCACCTTGACATAGTGGCGGATATGTGAGGCTACACATAGCCTAGCATCTGCGGGGTATGCCGGGAACTTCAGCTGCAGCCCTGTGCACCCAGGTCTATGCTGCTTTAGTAGCTCGTCAATGAAAAAGACTACTTCTGTGGGGGTAGACGTCATTCTGTCGACACGAAGTTTGTGTAGTGTCTGTACCCTCTGAGCTGAAGTCAGCGCTAGTAACATCACCAGCTTCATGGTGCGTTGGTCCAGTTGGAGCCCTTCCATGGGTGACCACGTCCTGAGCAGGGTTAATACGTCCCTGACATCCCAGGTGATATTATAGCGTGGTGTAGGCGGATTCATATTGAATATACCCCGCATGAGTCTGGACACTAGCCTGTTGGATCCTACCTCCAAACTGAGGTAGAATGATAGCGCACTTCTGGCGCTGTTGATGGCACTGTACTTAAGTGTTCATCATAGTGCAACACCGCGAGGAATTCCAGGACGTCGGTTGTTGTCACGTCATCGTACGTGATGCGAGAGCGGCTGCAGTAGGCTTCCCACTTCTTAATATGCGAGCGGTATCTTCGCCTTGTAGACTCTCGACACGACGCCCCGGTGGTATCCATGGTCCGAGCCAAGAGGCCGTATTGGACTAACGGCCTGTTCAGACCCTGCAAGCCAACAAATTTAAATAGCCATGGCAGGGATGCGGCTCCCCTGAGACAGGGTGAGTAACCAATTGTGGGCAACCCTTCAAAAGGACCCAAGGTTCGTTGAGCATGTCAAAGACCACCGGTTACCAAGGCTGTGTGGGCCAGTCGGGTATAATAAGGATGCCCTTGGCAGCATCTGCCTGAATCTTTCCCAATACCCGACTGATGAGGCAAAATGGGGGGAAGGCATAGAAAAACCACTTCCCCCAGTCCAGCGAGAATGCATCTAGCGCTATTGACCCAGGATCTGGTTCCCATGAAACGTAGGTTGGTACCTGATGGTTCCACCGTGACGCAAAGAGGTCAATGTCCGGTTTACCAAATTTGGCTGTGACTTTAGAAAAGATCTCAGGATGCAACATCCATTCAATATTGTCATTAAATTTGCGTGACCTGGTGTCCGCCACCGTATTAAGCTCACCTGGCAAATAGGTAGCTGAAATCCAAATGTCTCTTTGAACACACCAGAGCCAAATTGAGTTTGCCAATTTGTCACACGAAACTGGCCTGGTACCACCCATATGGTTTAAGTATGCTACTGCTGTGGTGTTGTCTATTTGGAGATGGACATGTGCTCCAACAAGCTTAGAACAATACGCACGAAGTCCGTGGAATGCTGCCAGCAACTCCAAATAGTTAATCCCTTGAGTTAACAACATCGTTGATTCAAGGGTGTCCCATCTGCTACCACAACTAGAGCAATTATTCGTGGATCCCCAACCATTGGAGCTTGCATCAGTTTGCAAATATACCACCGGATTAGCCTCCCTAATAGGCTTGAATGAGTTGCTAATGTGACACACCCACCATTGCAACTCATTTATCGCTTCGGGCGGCAGCTGCATGGACCGATCATAATGACCAGCGTTCTGTTTTAACGCAGCAATTTTAGCTCTTTGCAAATTCTGATAATGCAAAGGTCCATATCGCGCTGCCGAAAACAAAGCTACCAGCTTCCCAATTATTGTAGCTAAGTGCCGAATCGATGGTATATTGGTGCGGATTAAATCTTGACACACCTGGGTAACCTCCTCAATCTTGTTAATTGGAATGGTAACCCTCATGCTTATAGAGTTCACCGTGAACCCTAGGTAATTAATCACCTGGGCAGGGTAGAACTTTGATTTCTCTGGATGGACAATAAACCCCAATTGTTGAAATATATTGACAGCAGCTGCAACACCCTGTTCAGCCAATTCCAGGGTGTGGCCCACAATTAAGATATCATCTAAATAGGCCATAACTATATGGTGTCGTTGTCTCAAATAAGCCATAATTGGCTTCACTAATTTAGTGAACAATCTAGGGCTGTGGTGAGCCCATTAGGCAAAGCCTTGTACTGCCAGAGTTGCCCCATCCAGATGAATTTTAAAACCTTCTGTCACATTTCTGGACGGATACGGAATAATATGCGTCTTTTAAATCAATGCATGCCATAAAGCAACCATGAGAAATCAATGATTTGGTTGTTTCAACGTATCCATTTTAAAATGAGAATATGTTACAAAAGTATTCAAACGGGTTAGATCAATAATGACACGACAACTTCCATCCTTCTTAGGTCTGGTGAATATGTTCGAAACAAATTCAACTGGCTCATGCACCACTCTCTTAATCACTCCTTTGCTCAAGACTTAACAATTCCTTATAGCCGGCTGCCTGTTCTGCAGCAGATAATTTTAAATGTTCGAGCGGGCATGTGCTGGGATGGAGGAATGTCGCCATTAATAAACTCAATTTTATGCCCCTGAATATTCTGCAACACATACTCGTCACCAGTGAAATTACCTCATGCACCCAAAAAACCACCGAAGGCGACCACCAACATGTGAAGTTAAACAGAGAGAAAAGAGAGAACCAGACCCCCTCACCTCCGTGGTTACCGGCGGTCCTTGACACGCGTGTGTGGACGTGGAGGTGCTGGGTTGGCTTGAGGGCGCGGCGTCTTCGTTTTCCACCAGGGTCTCTGCCGACCCTGTCCTAAAAAAGACCCCTGGTGCTGGGTCTGATGTTGCTGTCGTTGTGGAGCTTGAGGGTGGGTCCTCATCGAGGTACTGGCAGACCCTTGTGATCGAATGTATGGAGACTTTGAGCCTGACGGTGTGGGGGCACTCTGAGGGCGCATAATCCCCACCGTTTTGGCTTGCTCGTCAAGCTCTTTGACTCTCTTCGAGAGGTCCTTCCCAAAGAGCTGACGGGGCGGGGGCGGCGGCGGTGGTTTGCACACTCCTGCAAACTTTGGATTGAGCGCTGGGCGGATGCTGGTTTTGCGAAACCCGTTAATTTCGTGCTGGGTCGCGCACAGGAGGGCCAGGGCATCTCCCTGGTCCAAATTCAATTCGTCCCCGTCCACCGACCGCACGAAGGCGGTAATACCGGCCGTGAGGAGCTTCAGGATCCGCTGCAGTTTTACCTCCTGTTGACGGATAGCCGCACTGATGTCGCCCCATATTGGCGTATTGACCACAGGCACGTTGAGGGAGTTGCAGTTTGATGGAGCCTTGTGACGGCTCATAGCCTGGATGAGGACTTCTTCCTGCAGCACCTGATTATTAAGAAAGTCCACTGTGGCTGCCAGCTTTGTATTTAGAGGAAGACCAGCCGTATGTGGGGCCGCGAATTTGGTCGCCACATCCAAACGTTCCTCCGCTGGCACCTCCACCGGAGGTGGTACGGGATCCACCAGAACCTCCTCCTCCTGCTGCTCCAGGCTGATGGTAGAGGCTGGTGAAGACGCCCTGTGCCTGTTGCTGCCCTGCTGTTGTTGACGTTGAAGCAGGAGCTCCAGCAGCCGCTCCATACGGTCAATACGCCCTTCACCCTGAACACTCAGGTGGTCGGAGTCCTCCGGCTCTGAAAAGAAAACCGGGCTCCTGTCATCGGCCCGCACCTCGTTGAGGCCCTGCCGGTGCCGGTAGTTGTCGCTAACAGCCGCCGAGGCGAAACTGCGCGATTCCTGCGCGGGCGTGTTCAATCGCCTCCGTTTAGCGAGAGCTGAAGCCGCTGCCACTAAGGGCACTCGCGGCGGGGTGTCGGCACCAGCCGAAGCATGGCTGCCTGGGGCCCGCGCAGTCTTGCCGGCTGCCCACATCGTGGACGTTGCCGACGCATGGTCTCGCCCACCCATCCATGGGGGCTCGGCGACCGTGACGAGACCCGACTCGACCGACCCGTCCCGGCGTCGAGAGTCGGGGTGTGCCGGCTGGACCTCACAGCCGCCCCGGGTCTCGCCCTGGAACCTGACCGCTCCTCCGCGATAGGCAATGCCTTAGCCCTAACAGGGTTAGGCTTCTGGGCTCCTGCCCTCCCCCTTCTCGGAGGGCTGAGTGGAACAGGCCGTGCAACGGCACGTGCCCTGCTCGAGGTCGCCAGCGAGCCCGCTGACGACCTGACTGCCATGGCAGGGTCCCCCTGCTCTGGCGGCACACCACACTCCTCCTCGTCGAACTCCTCCGAGCTGTGGTGTGCTGGCGGATCTGGACCTGTAGTCACAGGGCTTACCCACATCTCCGCCTGAGTCCCGGCCTGCGCTGCAGGTACTGCCGATGGTAAAGGCCCCGGAACTGTTGACCGGCGAACTCGTCCTGACGTCCTCCGGCCCTTGGAACTCCCATCCATGTCCTTGCTGCAAGACATAATCAGACAACAAGGACCACCAACTAAAGGTAGAATACTTACCTCCGTGGCCCCTTCTGAAGGGCTGGCGAGGAGCGCGCTCCACCGCCAGCCGTCGCAGCAACGCGGTACGACGATATGTCGAGCATGCGCGCCGGCGGGCTCTTCACAAAGTCACTCACGTGACTCCGAAATGAAATTCCAGAGACCCACCACTCTCTGTGTAAAGAATGTTTTCCTCATCTCGGTCCAAAAGGAATTCCCCCTTATCCTTAGACTGTGACCCCTTGTTCTGGAACTGTGACCCCTTGTTCTTGAATATACATATATATATATTTTACTGTTCCATTATTCTATGTTCGCACTTCTGGGTGAGACGCTAACTGCATTTCGTTGTCTGTGCACTTGTACACTGCACAATGACAATAAAGTTTGAGTCTGAATCTGGGTGCTGTCTGTACGGAGTTTGTACGTTCTCCCCGTGGCCTGCGTGGGTTTACCTCCGGGACATCCAGTTTTCCTTCCACACTCCAAAGACACGCTGGTCTGTGGGTTAACTGGCTTGGTATGACTGTAAAATTGTCCCTATGAGTGCATGTAGGATGGTGTTAGCGTGCGGGGATCGCTGGGCGACGCGGACTCGGTGGGCCGAAGGGCCTGTTTCCCCCGCTGTATCTCTAAACTAGGCTAAACTAAACTAAGATCAGGGTACACAAAAGGCTGGAGAAACTCAGCGGGTGCAGCAGCATCTAAGGAGATAGGCGACGTTTCGGGCCGAAATCCTACTTTAAACTAAGATCAGAGCCGCCTGCACTGTCATAACTTCACTGGATGTTTGCAGGTTGCATACGCCAAGGAGGGACGGCTCTGGGAGGGGTGGGGGGGGGGGGGGGGGGGGGGGGGGGAGAAAGTCTTGTTGCAGTTTGTCTCATTGCCAAGGCTGTCAACACTATGTAAATCCCACTTGGGCAATTAGTAAATTTGACCCCATTATTCAAAGCCTTGCTTTGCGCAGAGGACGTACCGGGACAGTTTCTGGCCCAGCTTCCTGCCACATGTGCTCGAAACATCGTCGACAGTGACAAACAAATCACAGTTTGGTCACTTGAGTACCGAGCCAATCAGGCCAATGTCCCCGGTTTGAAACCTTGTTGAAATGGCGAATACCAAAATGCTTCCTTGACATACCGGACCCCTTGGTGTCATTTCCACTGACCTTGGAGACGCACTCCAGCTTTGTGTACACATCATCAATCACGTCCAGGTTATGTACAGTGTGATTAGATTCACAAATCTGCCACTTTTCCCTCCCTCTCTCTCTCTCTCTCCCCCTCGTGCTCCCCCCTTCAACACAAAGCCCCCGCTCCCAGACCGACAGCTTCCACGTCCATATCAGCCACTTCTCCTCACATCATTCTTTAGTGTTGTAATAGAAACATAGAAACATAGAAAATACGCGCAGGAGGAGGCCATTCGGCCCTTCGAGCCAGCGCCACCCGAAACGTCGCCTATCTCCTTCGTTCCTTAGATGCTGCTGCACCCGCTGAGTTTCTGCAGCTTTTTGTGTAACCCACCATTCATTGTGATCATGGCTGATCGTCCACTATCAATAACCCGTGCCTGCCTTCTCCCCATATCCCTTGACTCCACTAGCCCCTAGAGCTCTATCTAACTCTCTCTTAAATCCATCCAGTGGCTTGGCCTCCACTGCCCTCCGTGGCAGGGAATTCCACAAATTCACAACTCTCTGGGTGAAAAAGTTTTTTCTCACCTCAGTCTTAAATGGCCTCCCCTTTATTCTAAGGACTGTGGCCCCTGGTTCTGGACTCGCCCAACATTGGGAACATTTTTCCTGCATGAGGGGGAACTTCTTTACTCAGAGAGTGGTGGCTGTGTGGAATGATCTTCCAGCAGAAGTGGTGGAGGCAGGATCGATTTTAACATTTAAAAGTAAAGTGGATAGGTATATGGACGGGAAGGGAATGGAGGGGTATGGTCTGAGTGCAGGTAGATGGGACAAGGGGAAAATAAATGGTCGGCACGGACTGGAAGGACCGAGAAGGCCTGTTTCCGTGCTGTAATTGTTATATGGTTATATGGTTATCTAACTTGTCCAGTCCTTTTATAAGCGCGGAATACAGCGCGGAAACAGGCCCCTTCGGCCCACCGAGTCCGCGCCGACCAGCGATCCCCCTAGTACACCAGCACTGATCCACACGCACTAGGGACAATCTTACAATTTTAGCAAAGTCAATTAACCTGCAAACCTGTACGTCTTTGGAGCGATGGGGATATGGGGAGAAGGCAGGAACGGGGTACTGATTGGGGATGATCAGCCATGATCACATTGAATGGCGGGGCTGGCTCGAAGGGCCGAATGGCCTCCTCCACCTGCACCTATTGTCTATTGTCTATTGACCCTCGGACAACCTCGCGCTGCCTCGGCAAGGCCAGCAGCATAATCAAGGGCAAATCACACCCCCGCCACTCCCTCTTCTCCCCTCGCCCATCGGGCAAGAGGTACAGAAGTGTGAAAACGCACACGTCCAGATTCAGAGACAGTTTCTTCCCAGCTGTTATCAGGCAACTGAACCATCCTACCAACAACTAGGAAGCAGGCCTGATCACCTAGTCCTATCTACCTCATTGGTGACCCTCGGACTATCCTTGACCGGACTCTGCTGGCTTTACCTTTGCACTAAACGTTATTCCCTGAACATGTATCTGCACACTGTAAACCGCTCGATTGTAATCATGTGTTGTCTTTCCGCTGGCTGGATAGCACGCAACAAATAGCTTTTCACTGTACCTCGGTACACGTGACAATGAACTAAACTGAAACTGAAACCGGAATTATGGGAGGAAACCGGAGCACCCGGAGAAAACCTGTGGACTTTGACTATCTATCAATGGTTCCCTACCTCTCATCAGTTGCAAATCCTCACCTTTTGTTTCGTTCTTTTACTGAACTAAATATCTTCATATTTGTCCACAAGTAATCTTACTCCCACCGGAGACCCGGGTTAGATCCTGACTGCGGGTGCCGTCTGTATGGAGTTTGTACGACCCCCCCCCCCCACCCGGTGACCCACATGGGTTCTCTCTGAGATTTAGTTTAGAGATGCAGCATGGAGACAGGCCCTTCGGCCCACCGGGTCCGCGCCGACCAGCGATCCCCGCACACTAACACTATCCTACACCCACTAGGGACAATTTTGACATTTACCAAGCCAGTTAGCCTACAAACACGTACGTCTTTGGAATGTGGGAGTAAACCGAGAAAACTCACGCAGGTCACGGGGAGAGCGTACAAACTCCGTACAGACAGCGCCCGTAGTCGGGATCGAACCCGGGTCTCCGGCGCTGCATTCGCTGTGAGGTAGCAACTCTAACACTGCGCCACTGTGACCTTCGGTTTCCTCCCACACTCCAAAGACATGCAGGTTCGAAGGATAAAGTGTTAAAGAAGGAACTGCAGATGCTGGAGAATCGAGGGTTACTCAAAAAGCTGGAGAAACTCAGCGGGTCCAGCAGCATCTAAGGAGCGAAGGAGATAGGCGACGTTTCGGGTCGGGACCCTGTTCTCCGAAGGATAACTGGCTTTGTTAAAAATTATAAATTGTCCCTAGTGTGTGTGGGATAGTGTTAGTGTGCGGGGATCGCTGGTCGGCACGGACTCGGAGGGCCGAAGGGCCTGTTCCCGCGCTGTATCTCTAAACTCAACTAAACTAATCTAAATAACAAATTACAGGACTCCAAGTTTACAAAGAGTGCCATTCTTTCAATCGTTCCATGGGGAGAAACCACAGCAATTCAGAAATTCTTCCGTGAAACTTTTGCTCAAAAAAAGTGCAGATATTCGATCAAAACTATATGAGGAACTTCAGGCGCTGGTTTAAGTCGAAGATGGACACAAAATGCTGGAGTAACTATCTTCAGATCAAAAATATATTTCCTTAACCGATCATTAGTGTTATTATCACAGCTGATGAGGACATTGAGGATCGACTCCAGCATTGTAAAATGACTGGAGTCACATAAAACTGCTAAAGAGAAAGATTTAAGAGGCCACACACATTTTTTTATCAGGACCCGTTTGGTCCCCACACAATTTTAAATGCTCAGCACTTAATCAAGCTGTCGTTCTAGGTTTTCCAACTTTAAATCTCTCACGTACATGAAATGCTCGTGCTTTGAAATATAAGAATCTTTTTTTTCTGTGTGTGTTCACTTTTTTGACACGAGGGTGGATGGACTGAAGGGAGCTTTGCGTGGCGGAGGCAAGCAAGTCACGGCGTATGTTTTGAACCGGTGAGGATTTGCCCCGTAACTCACTCCCCCGACCACCACGCCATGAATTATGAGCTTTTCACACTCGTGAAATGAGGCCATTAGTCACCTGCCGACCCCACGTCAAGTCTCGAGTCGGGGAAAGGCCGCCTCCTGCAAGCGTGGCGTGTTTTTCAAGGGGACGGCGGCGGTGGGCAGAGAGTCACGCTGAAACACAGCCCCCCCCCCCCCCCCCCCACAGAGGGAGGCCACGACAATTGTGTTTAAAATTGACGCCTCGCAGTTTGAAAAGAAAATGCAATCAGCATGAAGTAATGCGAAATAAATTCCCGCAATCAAATGACATCGCATCAAAGCTTAAAACAATCCACCGGGTCTGAAAAGAAAACTAACGCACCCATAAATAATTAAAGCTAGGTTTTAACATCGCACACTTGTAGTTGAAAATTAATATCAGTTCCTCTCCGCCTCCCCCTCTCCTCACCCTCCCTCCCTGCTTTCTCAGGAAAATGCTGCCAAAGATCCCCGAATAACGTTGTTTATTTAGTTTAGTATAGTTCAGTTTAGAGATGCAGCGCTGAAACAGGCCCTTCGGCCCGCCGGGGTTCGTGCTGGCCAGCGATCCCCGCTCATTAACTTAACATATGCCCGCACAAACTTACAAAAATCTTAAGGGGTTGGACAGGCGAGATAGAAACATAGAAACATAGAAAAATAGGTGCAGGAGTAGGCCATTCGGCCCTTCGAGCCTGCACCGCCATTCAATGTGATCATGGCTGATTATCCAACTCAGTATCCCGTACCTGCCTTCTCTCCATACCCCCTGATCCCTTTAGCCACAAGTGCCACATCTAACGCCCTCTTAAATATAGCCAATGAACTGTCCTCAACTACCTTCTGTGGCAGAGAATTCCAGAGACTGCGTAAAGAATGTTTTCCTCATCTCGGTCCTAAAGGAATTCCCCCTTATCCTTAGACTGTGACCCCTTGTTCTGGACTCCCCCAACATCGGGAACAATCTTCCAGCATCTAGCTTGTCCAACCACTTAAGAATTTTGTAAGTTTCTATAAGATCCCCCCTCAATTTTCTAAATTCCAGTGAGATGCAGGATTGTTCCCGATGTTGGGGAGGTCCAGGACAAGAGGTCACAGTTTAAGGATAAGGGGGAATTTTTTTAGGACCGAGATGAGAAAAACATTTCTCACAAAGAGAGTGGTGAATCTGTGGAATTCTCTGCCACAGAAGGTAGTTGAGGCCAGTTCATTGGCTATATTTAAGAGGGAGTTAGATGTGGCCCTTGTGGCTAAAGGGATCAGGGGGTATGGAGAGAAGGCAGGTACGGGATACTGAGTTGGATGATCAGCCATGATCATTTTGAATGGCGGTGCTGGCTCGAAGGGCCGAATGGCCTACTCCTGCACCTATTTTCTATGTTTCTATTAACGCTATCCCACACACACCAGGGACAATTGACTTTGATACCAAGCCAATTAACCTTAAGGGCCTGTCCCACTAGCGCGCAATTAGACGCGACAAGCGCGACCTACCGTGGTCGCTTTAGTCGCCCGGCCTCGCGTGACCCTGTCCCACTGCGATCGCCTGAGTCTCGTCGAGTTGTGTGTAGCTGGTGTCGACATCGCGCGTAGTGTCCAAAAACCGACACTGCTCAAAAAATTACGCGCGGCAAAATCCTGTCGCGCAGAATCACGTGTAGAACGTGATTAACGTGATGACGTTTTGACGTTGTGCGTCTTCAGCGTGGCGTTGCGTGATGACATCACTGCCCGACGTCGTGCAACGCGCATGCTCATGCGCATCGTCACGTGATGAAAAATAACGTCCTTCCTTCGGACGTCGCGCGTGTAATCGCTCGCTAGTGGGACAGGCCCTTCACTCGCACCGGGATCGCCTGACCCCCACGCGACCCCCGCGTCCGAATTTGTCGCGCTTGTCGCGTCTAATCGCGCGCTAGTGGGACAGGCCCTTTAAGAATGGAGACAAGGAAACACATTTGTGTCTGTGAGTCTGTTACTGTGTGGAATTCTCTGCCTCAGAGGGCGGTGGAGGCCGGTTCTCTGGATGCTTTCAAGAGAGAGCTAGATAGGGCTCTTAAAGATAGCGGAGTCCGGGGATATGGGGAGAAGGCAGGAACGGGGTACTGATTGGGGATGATCAGCCATGATCACATTGAATGGCGGTGCTGGCTCGAAGGTCCGAATGGCCTACTCCTGCACCTATTGTCTATTGTCAATTGTCTAAACCTGTACGCCTTTGGAGTGTGGGAGGAAACCGGAGCACCCGGAGAAAACCCATGCAGATCACGGGGAGAACGTACAAATTCCATACACACAAGCACCCCGTTGTCAGGATCGAACCCGGGTCTGTGGTACTGGAAGGCGGCAACTCTACCGCTGCGCCACCGTACCGCCCAACTTGTTATCATGTAACCAACAATGCCATCAACGAATGAATACATTTGTTTTAAATTACCAAAACAGGTATTGAATATCCAAACATTTTCTGCTCCACTGAAAATCTGTGCTTTCAATTTTATGCATGCATCGAACCAAGGAAATTCCCATAAATGGAATCATACAACGTGCAAACAGGCCCTTCATCCCAACTCGCCCACACCGACCAACATGTCCCATCTGCACTACTTCCACCTGTCCGTGGATTGTCACCTTGTCGTGGTGGAGAAGCTTGTGTGGTCCTGAGATCCTGAGAGCGATGCCGTCTGGAGCGATGCTCCTGGTAGGGCCACCCATGGCGGTAAGGTCGAGGGGGAGGTCTCTGACAAAGAGCCAATCCGACCAAGACCTCAACGGTGGAACAGGCGGAGGACGATGGCTGACCTTAGTGGAGCGTCACAAACGGCTGGGAAGGCGGATGAAAGGCTGCAGCAGGAAAGGGTCTCCGGTCGTCTTGGACTCCATGCCACTGGATCCTGACCCAGATCTGTCAAGGACCGTGGGGTGGCTGTCTGTGCACCAGTCTCCCCACGTTAAACAAAGTCACGCACGGGCGTCCTCCAACCCTGGAGACACCCATGGTCAGCCATGACCAAAGGGGGCCTTAAGAAGAAGACTTGTCATATATCACATACCCAGATTCATGGACAGTTTCTTCCCAGTTGTTGTCAGACAATTGAACCATTCCATCACCAACTAGAGAGCGCTCCTCACCTACCATCTACCTCATTGGAGACCTTTGGACTATCTTTAATTGGACTTTATTGGACTTGATCTCACACCAAACGTTATTTCCTTTATCCTGTATCTGTACCCTGTGGACGGCTTGATAGTAATAATGTACATTAGACAATGGACAATAGGTGCAGGAGTAGGCCATTCGACCCTTCGAGACAGCACCGCCATTCAATGTGACCATCCCCAATCAGTACCCCGTTCCTGCCTTCTCCCCATATCCCCTGACTCCGCTATCTTTAAGAGCCCTATCCAGCTCTCTCTCGATAGTATCCAGAGAACCGGCCTCCACCGCCCTCTGAGGCAGAGAATTCCACAGACTCACCGCTCTCTGTGAGAAAAAGTGTTTCCTCGTCTCCGTTCTAAATGGCTTACCCCTTATTCTTAAACTGTGTGTGGCCCCTGGTTCTGGGCTCCCCCAACATTGGGAACATGTTTCCTGCCTCTAGCGTGTCCAAACCTTTAACAATCTTACGTTCAAGAAGGAACTGCAGATGCTGGAAAATCGAAGGGAGACAAAAATGCTGGAGAAACTCAGTGGGTGCGACAGCATCTCAGGAGCGAAGAAAATAGGCAACGTTTCGGGCCGAAACCCTTCTTCACCATTTTTGTCTATCTTAACAATCTTATATTTTTCAATAAGATAACTTCTCATCCTTCTAAACTCCAGAGTGTACAATCCCAGCTGCTCCATTCTCTCAGCATATGACAGTCCCGCCATCCCGGGAATTAACCTTGTAAACCTACGCTCTACTCCCTCAATAGCAAGAATGTCCTTCCTCAAATTAGGGGACCGAAACTGCACACAATACTCCAGGTGTGGTCCCACTAGGGCCCTGTACATTATTTCCGCTGACTGAGTAGCACGCAACATAGAAGCTTTTCACTGTACCTCGGTACGCCAGACAATAATAATAAACTAAACTGAGTTAATTTAGAATTTAGACTCTAGGGTACAGCGTGGGAAAAGTCCCTTCGGCCCACCGAGTCCACACCAACCAGCATTCACCCGTATGCCAGCATTACAGTTGCAGTATGCAGTTGTACAGGGTTTTGGTGAGGCCACACCTGGAGTATTGCGTACAGTTTTGGTCTCCAAATCTGAGGAAAGACATCCTTGCCATAGAGGGGGTACAGAGAAGATTCACCAGACTGATTCCTGGGATGTCAGGACTTTCATATGAGGAAAGATTGGATACACTCGGCTTGTACTCGCTGGAATTTAGAAGATTGAGGGGGGATCTTATAGAAACTTACAAAATTCTTAAGGGGTTGGACAAGCTAGATGCAGGAAGATTGTTCCCGATGTTGGGGGAGTCCAGAACAAGGGGTCACAGTCTAAGGATAAGGGGGAATTCCTTTAGGACCGAAATGAGGAAAACATTCTTTACACAGAGAGTGGTGAGTCTCTGGAATTCTCTGCCACAGAAGGTAGTTGAGGCCAGTTCATTGGCTATATTTAAGAGGGCGTTAGATGTGGCCCTTGTGGCTAAAGGGATCAGGGGGTATGGAGAGAAGGCAGGTACGGGATACTGAGTTGGATGATCAGCCATGATCACATTGAATGGCGGTGCAGGCTCGAAGGGCCGAATGGCCTACTCCTGCACCTATTTTTCTATGTTTCTATTATCGTACACCCTATGGACAATTTACAGATGCCAGTTATCCGACAAACCTGTACGTCTTTGAGTGGGAGAGGAAACTGAAGATCCCGAAGAAAACCCACGCAGGTCACGGGGAGAAGGTACACACTCCGTACAGACAGCGCCCGTGGTCAGGATGGAACCCGGGTCTCTGGCGCTGTGAGGCAGTAGGCCTACCTCTACACCACCGTGCCAGCCTATTAAATTGTCATATTCTGGTATCACATTTTATTGTTAAAGAAGGAACTGCAGATGCTGGAGAATCGAGGGTTACACAAAAAGCTGGAGAAACTCAGCGGGTGCAGCAGCATCTAAGGAGCGAAGGAGATAGGCGACGTTTCGGGTCGAGACCCTTCTTGTCACATTTTATTCACTGTTTCCCTTTGTATGTTTCCTATTCTTTTCGGACGATGATAAACAGCAATGCCACCGCTGCGCCTCTGTGCCACCATTTAAATTTATGGTGGACTTCCAGGTGAGGGGGGAAAGACTTAATAGGAACCTGAGGGGTGACTTTTTCACACAGTGGGTGGTGGGTGCATGGAACAAGCTGCCAGAGGCGGTAGTTGAGGCTGGGACTATCCCATCGTTTAAGAGACAGTTAAGGGCCTGTCCTACCAGCATGCAACTCTATTCGATGAGCGCAACCTAACGTGGTCGCTTGAGCCGTCCGGCGTCGCGGGGCCGGTCCCACTTCGATCGCCGGAATTGTGCGGAGATCGTCCCGATATCGCGCGGGGCTCCGAAAAACTGACTATGTTCAAAAATTCCGCGCGCCAACGGCTTGTCGGCTCGCGGTCGCCTCGACGCATTACACACCGCCCCGACATCGTGCCTCCGTGAACCTATCTGTAGGTGCCTCCGTGACCCTCTATGTGTGTGGCTCCGTGGCCCTCTCTGTGTGTGTGGCTCTGTGCCCCTCTCTGTGTGCCCCTCTCTGTCCTGGCGAACTTACCTTTAAGACTTCGTTCCAAGTTCGCCTCACTTTGCGCCGCGTTGCGCCAGTCACCCGACCTCCGCGCGGCCCTCGCTGCCGGTTTGGTTGTGCTTGCTGCACGCAGGCGCATGCTGGTGGGAACGGCCCTGTACAGGGGATCACCCGACCTCCGCGCGGCCCCCGCTTCTAGTTTGATCGCGCTCATCGCATGGAGTCGGATGCTGGGAGGACAGGCCCTTTAGACAGGTACATGGACAGGACAGGTTTGGAGGGATGTGGACCAAGCGCAGGCAGGTGGGACTAGTGTAGCTGGGACATTGTTGGCCGGTGTGGGCAAGTTGGGCCGAAGGTGCCTGTTTCTGCACTGCATCACTCGATGATTCTATGACTCTGGCTAAAGGAATCTCTCCTCATCGCCATTCTCAAGGTACGTCCTTTCATTCTGAGGCTGTGTGCCCTCTAGTCCTAGACTCTCCCACTGCTGGAAGTATCCGCTCCACATCCACTCTATCCAGGCCTAGGCTTCAATGAGGTGCCCCTTCATCCTTCTAAACTCCAGCGCGTACAGGCCCAGTGTCGTCAAATCCCTGGGATCATTCTCGTAAACCTCCCATGGACCCTCTCCAGAGCTCTGTGACTCTGTGACTCTGTGACTCCAAGATCCATTTATTAGCTTGTACAGTTGTCACAGAAGAATTAAAAATAAATATTCTCTTTTATTTAGTTCAAAGTCAAGACAAAAGAGTTCAAAAGAGTTTATTGTCATGTGTCCCTGACAGGACAATGAAAATCTTCCTTTGCATAGCACGACAGAACATAGAAGGCATTGACTACAATTCTATACATAAATACACCCATGACTTAATAAATTAATAAAGTGCAAATAACAGATGGAGGGATATTAATGTTCAGAGTTCCGAGCCAGGTTTAATAGCCTGATGGCTGTGGGGAAGTAGCTATTCCTAAACCGGGTTGTTGCAGTCTTCAGGCTCCTGTACCTTCTACCCGAAGGTAGCAGGGAGATGAGTGTGTGGCCAGGGTGGTGTGGGTCCTTGATGATGCTGCCAGCCTTTTTGAGGCAGCGACTGTGATAAATCCCCTCGATGGAAGGAAGGTCAGAGCCGATGATGGACTGGGCAGTGTTTACTACTTTTTGTAGTCTTTTCCTCTCCAGGGCGCTCAAGTTGCCGAACCAAGCCACGATGCAACCAGTCAGCAAACTCTCTACTGTGCACCTGTAGAAGTTAGAGAGAGTCCTCCTTGACAGACCAACTCTCTGTAATCTTCTCAGGAAGTAGAGGCGCTGATGAGCTTTCTTAATAATTGCATCTGTGTTCTCGGACCAGGAAAGATGTTCACAGATGTGCACGCCCAGGAATTTGAAGCTCTTGACCCTTTCAACCATCGACCCGTTGATATAAACAGGTAGTTTTAAAAGTTGGTTTTTATGGAGGCTTTAATCATATTTTCATGTTGCGAAATGGGATCCAAAAAAATGGGATTCAGTTATAATTCTAGTTTTTGAGACACAGCGCAGAAACGGGCCCTTCGGCCCATCGGGTCCGCACCGACCAGCGATCTCCGCACTCTAACACTATCCTACACACACACTAGGGACAATTTACATTTATAACAAGCCAATTAACCTACAAACCTGTACGTCTTTGGAGTGCGGGAGGAAATGGGAGATCCCAGAGAAAACCCACGCAGGTGATGGGGAGAACGTACAAACTCCGTACAAGAATGGAAAATATTTTTGACACACCAAGCCATGGCTATAGAGTTGAATATCTGTCCATAGTGCAAACATTCGCCACTTTTATAGTCATTGCTCTGTTAAAAGCTTCTATCTGTTGACCCTAACAGTAGCAATGTTACAAAATTTTGAGATTTTAAAAATCAAGTCTGCAATTTATCCCATCAGATAAAGCATAAAAGGAAGTTTAATTTGACACCTAATTTACTTTCATATCTTCAGTATTAAGAAAGTTATGACCATTTTCATACTCGGAAATTAGCATCTTGTTCCCCATTGCCTTTCAATTGACTTAACTCAAAAGCTGTGATCAAGGACAGTCAAAAGCCTATAACTTTCTTAAAAATTAAGAGGACTCAATGAAATTTTCAGTTATTATAGATTGAAGCATTCTGAAACAAATATGAAACAATCTTACTTGGATGACCTGAAATTAAAGCATATAATTAGTTAGTTATCTAATTGTAGCTAATTACAAAATTCAATGAGTAGATCTAAACATCTATCCATTTCTTAAGAAAAGATAAACTTTTTTTTTAATTGCCTAAGTGTCCAAATAACATTCACACAATAATCCACAATATAACATAATTTTTAAATCTAATTTTCATGAATTTCTGGGCCAAATGGAAGGAATTTAGTGTTTAATTAATAAGTGTAAAAATGGCCTGTAAATTAATGGCCATTTAAATCAACTAGCGAGTGGGTTTTCGTGGAATGCGGTGGATTGGAACGTTGCGGTTTGCGGTGAAGTCGGTATGAAAAATACTGTTGGTTCATACATTTTTTGGACCCCATTTCGCAACATGAAAATGGGATTAAAGCCTCCCTAAAAACCAACTTTTAATATAAAAATAAACTGTGTACCTTTTTTTCTCCCCTACGCAAAATCCTTCCCATTGTCGGCGCTCACGGCTTTTGAAGGTGATTTTTAAATTACTCTAGTTAATAAATAATCTAGCGTAATTTAAAAATACCTTAATGAATGAAATGTCGGAGCGATTTTTCTTCTGCAACGAAATCGCCCGACATGGATCGATTTTCCCTGTCTGTTGAAAAACGGCACTTTAAGCCCACCCCCCTCTGAAAGGCGCCAAAATCACGCACACGGGGAGCGGCAGAACTGCAGCGTTGCTCAAGGTAAGTTTTGTAACATACCTACTAACAGTCAGTTGCTCCAAGGTATTAGTATCACACAGTCTTTGAACTTTTCCTCAGTGGCATGAGGTTATATCAGCTTATGCTGTGTTTCAGGAAGATTGTGACTATTATTAATCAAGGCAATTGGCCTAAGACAGCGTCAGTTCAGTTTATTGTCACGTGTACCGAGGTGCAGTGAAAAGCTTTTTGTTGCGCGCTAACCAGTCAGCAGAAAGACAACACATGATTACAATACGTGATTGCACCCGCAGGAAATGCTATGCTTGTCGCTTTACCGCCCCCTTTGACTCCATCCAAGGACCCAAACCGTCTTTCCAGGTGCGGCAGAGGTTCACCTGCACCTCCTCCAACCTCATCTATTGCATCCGCTGCTCTAGGTGTCAGCTGCTCGACATTGGCGATCGCTTCGCCCAACACCTCCGCTCGGTCCGCATTAACCAACCTGATCTCCCGGTGGCTCAGCACTTCAACTCCCCCTCCCATTCCGAATCCGACCTTTCTGTCCCGGGCCTCCTCCACAGCCAGAGTGAGTCCCACCGTAAAATGGAGGAGCAGCACCTCATATTTCTATTGGGTGATTTACACCCCAGCGGTATGAACACTGACTTCTCCAATTTCAGGTAGTCCCTGCTTTCTCCCTCTTTCCCCTCCCCTTCCTAGCTCTTCCACAGCCCACTGTCTCCGCCTCTTCCTTTCTTCCCCCCACCCCCCCCCCCCCCCCCACCCCCACATCAGTCTGAAGAAAGGTCTCGTCCCGAAACGTCACCTATTTCCTTCGCTCCATAGATGCTGCCTCACCCGCTGAGTTTCTACACGATTACAATCGATTCAATTACGGGGCACAGATACAAGATAAGGTAATGACGTTTACTGCAAGGTAAAGCCAGCCAAGTCCGATCAAGGATAGTCTGAGCGTCACCGATGAGGCAGATAGTAGTTCAGGACCGCTCTCTGGTTGTGGTAGGATGGTTCAGTTGCCTGATAACAGCTGGGAAGAAACTGTCCCTGAATCTGGAGGTGTGCGTTTTCACACTTCTGTGCCGCTTGCCCGATGGGAGAGGGGAGAAGAGGGAGTGGCCGGGGTGCGACTGGTCCTTGATGATGCTGCTGGCCTTGCCGAGGCAGCGTGAGGTGTAGATGGAGTCAACGGAAGGGAGGTTGGTTTGTGTGATGGTCATCATATGAAACCTTGTCTTGCAAAACAGTACGATACGATACGATTTATATGATAGAACTTTATGCATTCCAGGATGGAAATTGATCTGCCAACAGTCATAAAAACACAAAATACATGAAACATGAAGTGACGAGTGGAAAGGATTGGGGGATGTGCAAAGATTGAGGGGGGGGGGGAGTCAGTCTACCCCACGACAGAAGGGGGATGAGTTGTCCAGTGTGATAGCCACAGGGAAGAAGGATCTCCTGTGGCGTTCTGTGCTGCATCTTGGTGGGACCAGTCTGTTGCTGAAGGTGCTCCTCAGGTTGACCAGTGTGTCACGGAGGGGGTGAGCTGTATTGTCCGGGATGCTCCGCAGTTTGAGGAGCATCCTCCCCTCCAAGACCACCCACCTCCCGTGAATCCAACTCCAACTCCACCCCCAGGACGGAGCCGGCCTTCCCGATGAGTTTGTTCATTTATAATTTAGAGATACAGCGCGGAAACAGAACCTCTGGGTCCGCGCCGACCAGCGATCCCCGCATACTAACACTATCCTACACCCACTAGAGACATTTTTTTTCCATTTGCGTACAGTTCTGGTCTCCAAATATGAGGAAGGTCATTATTGCCATAGAGGGAGTGCAGCGAAGGTTCACCAGACTGATTCCTGGGATGTCAGGACTGTCTTGTGAACAAAGACTGCATAGACTCGGTTTATACTCTCTAGAATTAAGGAGATTGAGGGGGGATCTTATAGAAACTTAGAAAATTCTTAAGGGGTTGGACAGGCTAGATGCAGGAAGATTGTTCCCGATGTTGGGGAGGTCCAGGACAAGGGGTCACAGCTTAAGGATAAGGGGGAAATCCTTTAGGACCGAGATGAGAAGGACTTTTTTCACACAGAGAGTGGTGGGTCTCTGGAACTCTCTGCCACAGAGGGTAGTTGAGGCCAGTTCATTGGCTATATTTAAGAGGGAGTTAGATGTGGCCCTTGTGGCTAAGGGGATCAGGGGGTATGGAGAGAAGGCAGGTACGGGATACTGAGTTGGATGATCAGCCATGATCATATTGAATGGCGGTGCAGGCTCGAAGGGCTGAATGGCCTACTCCGGCACCTAATTTCTATGTTTCTATGTTTCTATTTACCAAGCCAATTAACCTACAAACCTGTACGTCTTTGGATGCAGGAATAATGTTCCCAATGTTAGGCGAGTCCAGAACCAGGGACCGTCTTAGAATAAAGGGGGAGCCATTTAAGACTGAGGTGGGAATTTTTTTTTTTCACCCAGAGAGTCGTGAATTTGTGGAATTCCCTGCCACAGAGGGCAGTGGAGGCCAAATCACTGGATGGATTTAAGAGAGTTAGATAGAGTTCTAGTGGCGAGTGGAATCAAGGTATACGGGGAGAAGGCAGGCACGGGTTATTGATTGGGGACGATCAGCAGTGATCACAATGAATGGCGGTGCTGGGTCGAAGGGCCGAATGGCCTCCTCCTGCACCTATTTTCTGTGATTCTATTTTCAATGAGTGCGGGAGCGAACTGAAGATCTCGGAGAAATCCCACGCAGGTCACGGGGAGAACGTACCAACTCCGTACAGACAGCACCCGTAGTCAGGATCGAACCCGGGTCTCCGGCGCTGCATTCGCTGTAAGGCAGCAACTCTACCGCTGCGCCACCATGACCGCCGTTTATTGGCGACCGCACCAATGTGACACTTAGACAGACGTCCACCGAGTCCGCGCCGGCCAGCGATCACCCCGCACACTAGCACTATCCATCATACTAGGGACAATTTCCAATCTTTACACGTGTGCTCGATGTGTGAGACCCAACTGACCGGTGGTGAGGTTTGGTTTCTGTAGCAGAAGGGGGGTTAGAGCATGGGCGCACAGCGCTGCGTTTACTGTAGTCCGAGCTGATCCAACAGATAAGTGTCTCGTTGCGGGTTTTTTTCAGTAATGGTCCCACAACTGCGGTAACTCAATGAGAGGCTGGACTTTACAGTTCAAAGATACTGCAGAAACATAGAAACACAGAAACATAGAAAATAGGTGCAGGAGGAGGCCATTCGGCCCTTCGAGCCAGCACTGCCATTCATTGCAATCATGGCTGATCGTCAGCAATCAATAACCCGTGCCTGCCTTCTCCCCATATCCCTTGATTCCACTAGCCCCTAGAGCTCTATCTAACTCTCTCTTAAATCCATCCAGTGATTTGGCCTCCACTGCCCTCTGTGGCAGGGAATTCCATAATTTCACAACTCTCTGGGTGAAAACTTTTTTTCTCCCCTCAGTCTTAAATGACCTCCCCTTTATTCTAAGATTGTGTCCCCTGGTTCTGGACTCACCCAACATTGGGAACAATTTTCCTGCATCTAGCTTGTCCAGTCCTTTTATAATTTTATATGTTTCTATGAGATTCCCCCACATCCTTCTAAACTCCAGTGAATACAAGCCTAGTCTTTTCAATCTTTCCTCATATGACAGTCCCGCCATCCCAGGGATCAATCTCGTGAACCTACACTGCACTGCCTCAATCACAAGGATGTCCTTCCTCAAATTAGGAGACCAAAACTGTACACAATACTCCAGATGTGGTCTCACCAGAGCCCTATACAACTGCAGAAGAACCTCTCTACTCCTATACTGAAATCCTCTTGTTATGAAGGCCAACATTCCATGAGCTTTCTTCACTGCCTGCTGTACCTGCACGCCGACTTTTAGTGACTGGTGTACAAGGTTACCCAGGTCTCGCTGCACCTCCCCCTTGCCTAACCTAACCCCATTGAGATAATAATCTGCCCCCTTGTTTTTGCCACCAAAGTGGATAACCTCACATTTATCTATATTATACTGCATCTGCCACGCACCTGCCCACTAACTCAACCTGTCCAGGTCACCCTGCAACCTCCTAACATCCTCTTCACAGTTCACACTGCCACCCAGCTTTGTGTCATCCGCAAACTTGCTAGTGTTGCTCCTAATTCCTTCTTCCAAATCATTAATATATATGGTAAACAGTTGCGGCCCCAACACCGAGCCTTGCGGCACTCCACTCGCCACTGCCTGCCATTCTGAAAAGGACCCGTTCACTCCTACTCTTTGCTTCCTGTCTGCCAACCAATTTTCTATCCACGTCAACACCCTACCCCCAATACCGTGTGCTCTAATTTTAGTCACCAGTCTCCCGTGCGGGACCTTATCAAAGGCTTTCTGAAAGTCTAGATACACTGCATCGACTGGCACCCCTTCATCCATTTTACTTGTCACATCTTCAAAAAATTCCAGAAGATTAGTCAAGCATGATTTCCCTTTCATAAATCCATGTTGACTTGGACTAATCCTTTTACTGCTATCCAAATGCCCCATTAATACCTCTTTAATAATTGACTCCAGCATCTTTCCCACCACCAAAGTCAGGCTAACTGGTCTGTAATTCCCCGTTTTCTCTCTCGCTCCTTTCTTGAAAAGTGGGATAACATTAGCTATCCTCCAATCCACAGGAACTGATCCTGAATCTATTGAACATTGGAAAATGACCACCAATGCGTCCATTATTTCTAGAGCCACCTCCCTGAGGACCCTGGGATGTGGACCATCAGGCCCAGGGGATTTATCATCCTTCATTCCCATTAGCCTACCCAATACTATTTCTCGCCTCATGAAAATTTCTTTCAGTTCCTCGACCCCCTTAGATCCTCTGCCCTCCAGTACGTCTGGGAGATTGTTTGTGTCTTCCTTAGTGAAGACCGATCCGAAGTACCTGTTCAACTCTTCTGCCATTTCCTTGTTACCCACAATAATTTAGCCCGTGTCTGCCTTCAAGGGTCCCACATTTGGCTCTTTTTGCCCTTAACATACCTAAAGAAGCTTTTACTGTCCTTCTTTATATTCCTGGCCAGCTTCCCCTCGTACTTCATCAGAAGGAAGAGGTGTGCGGACAGGAAGAACTCCAAAGCAAATAATGTATTCAAGCAGAAATAAAAAAACAAGTGGCCTCTTTAATCTGGCAATCGGTGGACCGTTGAAGCTTTTATTGGGATCTAGGGCATGGCTTCAGGATTAATTAGAACGCAGAATGTGGAAGTAATTTTTAAAAGAAATTTAGCTTAAGACCCCCTGCTGTTCACCTGAGGCAGCTGAATAACCAAGATCGCTTTGCAACAATTTTAATATGCTTCTTACAATTGAGAGGTAGACGCCGTGGTTTAATTATTCATTTTTTGTAAATATTGGCATGAACATTTATGACGGATACAAAATGACAGAGTAGCTCAGCAGGTCAGGCAGCACTTTCTGGAGAAAAGGAATAGGTGGTAGGGTTTGGACACGCTAGAGGCAGGAAACATGTTCCCGATGTTGGGGGAGTCCAGAACCAGGGGCCGCACAGTTTAAGAATAAAGGGCCTGTCCCACCAGCATGCAACTCTATGCGATGAGCGCGACCTAACGTGGTCGCTTGAGCCGTCCGGCGTCGCGGGGGCCGGTCCCACTTCGATCGCCGGAGCCGTGCGGAATTGTGCGGAGTTCGGCCCGACATCGCGCGGGGCTCCGAAAAACTGACTGTGTTCAAAAATTCCGCACGGCAACGGCTTGTCGGCTCGCAGTCGCCTCGACGCATTACACACAGCCCCGACATCGTGCCTCCGTGACCCTATCTGTAGGTGCCTCCGTGACCCTCTATGTGTGTGGCTCCGTGGCCCTCTGTGTGTGTGTGCCTCGGTGCCCCTCTCTGTGTGCCCCTCTCTGTCCTGGCGAACTTACCTTGGACTTCGCTCCAAGTTCGCCTCACTTTGCGCCGCGTTGCGCCACTCACCCGACCCCCGCGCGGCCCTCGCTGCCGGTTTGGTCGCGCTTGCCGCATACAGGCGCATGCTGGTGGGAACGGGCCTGTACAGGGGATCACCCGACCTCCGCGCGGCCCCCGCTTCTAGTTTGATCGCGTTCATCTGATAGAGTTGCATGCTTGTAGGACAGGCCCTTAAGGGGTAAGCCATTTAGAACGGAGATGAGGAAACACTTTTTCTCACAGAGAGTTGTGAGTCTGTGGAATTCTCTGCCTCAGAGGGCGGTGGAGGCCGGTTCTCTGGATGCTTTCAAGAGAGAGTTGGATAGGGCTCTTAAAGATAGCGGAGTCGGGGGATATGGGGAGAAGGCAGGAACGAGGTACTGATTGGGGATGATCAGCCATGATCACATTGAATGGCGGTGCTGGCTGGAAGGGCCGAATGGCCTACTCCTGCACCTATTGTCTATTGTCTATTGTGACGCTTCAGGTCGAGACCCTTCATCAGCTGAAAATGCAGTCTTGTTGAGAGATACAGTGCAGAAGCAGGCCCATCGGCCCATCGGCCCACCTAGCCCGCGCCGACCACCCCGTACACTGGCACTATCCTTCACACTGGGGACAATTTACAATCTTTACCGAAGCCAATTAGCCGACAAACCTGCACGTCTTTGGGGCGTGGTAGAGAGCCGAAGATCTCGGAGAAAACCCACGCAGGTCACGGGGAGAACGTACAAACTCCGTACAGACAGCGCCCGTAGTCAGGATCGAACCCGGGTCTCTGGCGCTGTTAGGCAGCGACTCTACCGCTGCGCCTCTACCTCTGTTCATGCCCTTCTGTAAAGGCGTTCTAACCTCCTCTAGTTCAGTGGTGTATTGTGTTTGCAAGTTCATTACGTTCCAGGAGCAGAATTAGGCCATTCGGCCCATCAAGTCTACTCTGACATTCAATCATGGCTGATCTATCTCTCCCTCTCAACCCCATTCTCCTGCCTTCTCCCCGTAACCCCTGAAGTCCGTGCTCATCAGGAATCTGCTGGTCTCCGTCGTACAAATAGCTAGTCTACCGTATTATTCCCCTCAGCACCTCCGAAACAAAATGAATGTACCTGTGTGTCTGTCATTGTTGCTCTAGGTGTTTGGGTTTGCATGCAAAAACAAGGATGTAATGCGGAGGCTCTATAAGACACTGGTCAGACCGCATTTGAAAGCAGTTTTTGTGCCCCATATAACCATACAACAATTACAGCACGGAAACAGGCCTTCTCGGCCCTTCCAGTCCGTGCCGACCATTTATTCTCCCCTAGTCCCATCTACCTGCACTCAGACCATACCCCTCCATTCCCTTCCCGTCCATATACCTATCCACTTTACTTATAAATGTTAAAATCGATCCTGCCTCCACCACTTCTGCTGGAAGCTCATTCCACACAGCCACCACTCTCTGGGTAAAGAAGTTCCCCCTCATGTTACCCCTAAACTTCTGTCCCTTAATTCTCATGTCATGCCCTCTTGTTTGAATCTTCCCTACCCTCAATGGGGAAAGCTTATCCACGTTAACTCTGTCTATCCCGTTCATCATTTTAAAGACCTCAATCAAGTCCCCCCTCGACCTTCTGCGCTCCAAAGAATAAAGACCCAACTTGTTCAACCTTTCTCTGCAACTTAGTTGCTGGAACCCAGGCAACATTCTAGTAAATCTCCTCTGTACTCTCTCTATTTTGTTGACATCCTTCCTATAATTAGGCGACCAAAATTGTACACCATACTCTAGAATTGGTCTCACCAATGCCTTGTACAATTTTAACATTACTTCCCTACTCCTATATTCAATGCTCTGATTTATAAAGGCCAGCACGCCAAAAGCTTTCTTTACCACCCTATCTACATGCGATTCCACCTTCAGGGAACTATGCACCGTTATTCCTAGATCCCTCTGTTCCACAGCATTCCTCAATTCCCTACCATTTACCATGTACTTGGTACCATTTACCATTACCATGTAACTTGTTCAACCTTTCTCTGTAACTTAGTTGCTGGAACCCAGGCAACATTCCTAGTACATATCTGAGGAAGGATGTGCTGGCTCTGGAGAGGGTCCAGAGGAGGTTTACGAGAATGATCCCAGGGATTTGACGACACTGGGCCTGTACGCGCTGGAATTTAGAAGGATGAAGGGGCACCTCATTGAAGCCTAGGCCTGGATAGAGTGGATGTGGAGCGGATGCTTCCAGCAGTGGGAGAGTCTAGGACTAGAGGGCACACAGCCTCAGAATGAAAGGACGTACCTTGAGAATGGCGATGAGGAGAGATTCCTTTAGCCAGAGTCATAGAATCATCGAGTGATGCAGTGCAGAAACAGGCACCTTCGGCCTAACTCACCCACACCGGCCAACAGTGTCCCAGCTACGCTAGTCCCACCTGCCTGCGCTTGGCCCATATCCTTCCAAACCTGTCCTATCCATGTAGGATAGGGTGGTGAATCTGTGGAACTCATTGCCACAGATTCACGGCGGTGGAGGCCAAGTCTTCGTGGATCTGACCCCCTCTCCCCGAGACGGCGGTTCACTTTGCCACCGGTTCACAAGTGATAGGAGTAGAATTAGGCCATTCGGCCCATCAAGTCTACACCACCATTCAATATCATGGCTGATCTCTGCCTCCTAACCTCACTCCCACGGCCTTAGAAAAAATCCCCGAAAGTCGTCTAATCTTGTGGTGCGTTACCATGGCGACCGTGTTACTCGATGATTAATCCAGAGGCCTGATTAATGATCCGGAAGATGTGACTCCACATCCCACCAGGACAGCTGGAGAACCTTTCATTAACACAAGGTTAACACAAGAAGCTAGTATCAGCATCAGCCCCATCCGGCACATTAATCTCTTAAAGGGAGGAAATTGGCGTCCTTATCTGCTCTGGCCTGTGTATGGCTGCAGGTCCACAGTGACGGCTCATACAGACTGCCCTTCACAAGTGGCCCACTTAGACATTTCAACCACTCCTGCAAAGAGCATTAAGAATTAAGCCTGATAATTCAGTGCCTTATGGGGCCTGTCCCACTGTACGAGCTCATTCAAGAGTTCTCCCGAGTTTGCCCTGATTCGAACTCGGACAATTGCGGTAATGGCCGCTCGTAGGTACTCAGGGCTCTCGTGGACATTTTCCAACATGTTGAATAGTCTTCACCAGCTTACCGCGTTTTCCGAGTAACCTGCCGTTAGCGTTACGAGCCGCTAAGAGACGTCCCCGAGCTCCGACGTACCCGCCACGTACATTCTACGTACCTACCACGTGTTTGATTTTTTTAAACTCGGGAGAGCTCTTGACACACACTATGTCCATTCTTTCCCGATGTTGGAGGGGTCCAGGACAAGGGGTCACAGCTTAAGGATAAGGGGGAAATCCTTTAGGACCGAGATGAGAAGGACTTTTTTCACACAGAGTGTGGTGGGTCTCTGGAACTCTCTGCCACAGAGGGTAGTTGAGGCCTGTTCATTGGCTATATTTAAGAGGGCGTTAGATGTGGCCCTTGTGGCTAAAGGGGATCAGAGGGTATGGAGAGAAGGCAGGTACGGGATACTGAGTTGGATGATCAGCCATGATCATATTGAATGGCGGTGCAGGCTCGAAGGGCCGAATGGCCTACTCCTGCACCTAATTTCTATGTTTCTATGTTTCTATGTTTCCCTGTGCTCTCTCCCCCCT